>PVIY010053839.1:0-14496 GCA_004026745.1 Myrmecophaga tridactyla | reverse complement strand
GCTAAAAAGCATATGAAAAAATGTTCAATTTCACTGGCTATTAGTAAAATACAAATCAAAACCACAGTGAGATACCATTTCACATCTACTAGAATGGCCATTATAAAAACAAAAACAAACAAACAGAAAACTACAGGTGCCGCAGAGGATGTGGAGAAATAGGTACATTTATTCACTGTCAGTGGGAATGTAGAATGATGCAGCTGTGCTGAAGGTAGTTTGACAGTTCCCCAGAAAGCTAAGAATAGAATTGCCATATGATCCAGCAATCCCATTCCTGGTTTGGAAGAACTGAAAGCAGGGACATGAAGAGACATTTGCACACCAATATTTATAGTGGCGTTATTTAAGATTGACAATAGGTGGAAACAGCCCAAATGTCCATCAACTGATTAGTGAATAAACAAACTGTGGTATATACATACAGTGGAATATTATGCATCTGTGAGAAGGAATGAAGTCATGATGCATGCAGCAATGTGAATGAACCTTGAGGACATTACGTTGAGCGAAATAAGCCAGAAACAAAAGGACAAATATTGTATGGTCTCGCTGATATTAATTAACTATAATGAGCAAACTCTGGGAGTAACATTCAAGAGCGTAAGTTATCAGGGGGATAGAAAGAGGATAGATATTGGGCAATTGATGCTTAAAGAGTACATAATGTTTAATAAGGTTGATTGTAAAGTTCAGAAATGGATAGCACAATACTGTCTGATGGTAGCACAATGCTGGAAGTGTAATTAACAAAGCTGAGTGTGAGTGTGGCTGAAAGAGGAAGACTAGGGTCGTGTATGTCACTAGAAGGAAAGCTACAAGATAGAACCTGCAGCTGTGTAACTTAGCAAAACCTAGAGTGGAGAACGTCAGTGGTTAGTTGTACAAACATATAGAAGTTCTTACATAAACTAGAACAAACGTACGTCACTATTGCAAAGTGTTAATAATAGGGTGGTATATGGGGGAAAAATACAATTAATGCAAACTAAGGTCTATACTTAACAGTAACATTGCAATATTCTTTCATTAACTGCAACAAAGGCACTATACCAAAGCTAAATGTCAATAATAGGGGGGATATATGGGGAATAGGATTTTTTTTTAAGAAGAAATGACAATGTTCTCATATTGATTGTTGTGGTGAATGCATAACTATATTATATAAAAACAGTGCAAGAACTTTACTTGAAGACTCTTGTTGATGAAAAAGTTTATAGGGCAGAGCCTTGTTTTTAACTTGGGCACATCTAAAAACATGGCCAACATACAAAAAAAAAATGTATTTAAATGAAAGCATATCTTGTTATATTAAGATTAGACAGAATAGAATGCAACAAATATTTATTAACTATTTGCTAGGATTAAACATTTTAGCATTAATCAGCCTTTGCACTTTTTATTGCTAGAATTGCTTTCACTGATTTTAGGGTTGGTATAGGAGTAACACACTACCTGATATCATTTTGTTTCTCAGTATTGCAACTTCTCTTTTTGTTTTCTTGGGTCTCCAATGTAAATGAGAATTATTTCCATTTCTTTCAGATCTATAACTGAAGTGCTGGTGATGTGCACAGCTCCTGGATCAATTCCCATTCCTATCAACCTAATGACCCTAACTTATGGTGATATATTTTTCTCTAATCTCTATGGCCTGATTTGCTGGTGCTCTGAATCAATGCATCTGAAAAACTACCACTCTCAGAAGATGCTTTTACTGAAATTCTTCCTTTCTTCTCATCACTCTACTCTCCATCCCTCTCCCAGGTAATTGATTTGTGTAGCTAAGCTTATCGGGCCAGCACATCATAGACTATACTATACCATTACCAGTTTCCTCCTTCTTGGCTGACTAGTTGCCATTCATGACCAGGGGTCTCCTGGACTTATAAAAATAGGTGTGAGATGGTGAAGCTACTGAGAGCCGTGGTGATAGCACTCTGGTTTATCTCACAGAGTAGAATGCAGAGGAAAAGCGAAAGGTTGTCCTCATTTCTAACTGGTAAAGTTCCTGAGGGGCTGAGTCACTGTACAAGTATAAAGGGATTAAAAAGCTCCTTCTTACTCCTATTTTGGGCAAGCTGTCTTTCATGTAATGAAACCGGGATATGCCCTGAGAAGGAATCTCTGTGGGTTTTTTTTTTACAGTCCATTTCCATCAACAATTTAATTTGCTTCATTTCCTCCCTAATTTTGGCTTTAGGCTGTTAGTCATGGTTCGCAGTAAAGTGACTTTTAATCTTCTTCTGTATTAATGAATATTTTAGCAAAAAGAAGAGTGATTTACATAAACTAATTTTCACAATGCTAAGTATTATTATCCCCGTTTTACAAAATGAGACAAATGAGAAGTTAAATCACGTGCTTCATAGTTACAGTAAAAGGCCAAAGCAGCTTTGAACCCCAGGCCTTTTGATTCAGAATCCAGTCTCGTTCTTCTGCCCTCTGTCTTCTTTGCCTTGATAGAAAGAAATGGCACCTGATCAGAAGAGCACCTCAGAACTCCGTCCTCCTTCAGTAGGAGTTGCTGCAGTGCTGCTCTTCATACACTAATATTGCCTTCAGATCATGGTTTCCTTATCAGAAAATATGGAAAGAGAAAGAAAGCAATAAGGGTGATTTGATAAAATTTTGTAAAATATAATTCTGACGATATCAGAAATATGCTCTTATACATTAATACAGAGCTCCTCCTTTTGGTAAAATTATGAGGTAAGTATTTCTGCAGTAATATTTATATACCAGTAACTTTATGATTGACTGGATTTCATGGGTTTTTTTTTGCGTGGGCAGGCTCCGGAAATGCATGGGCAGGCACCAGGAGATTGACTGGATTTAATATTTATTTTTGTACTGCGGGTCTTTAAACAGTAAGCACAGGGATAAGACATTGATGATTTATGATATCTCATCTCCAGAATTGTAGCTTGTGTGGAAAATTATTGCCTTTTCTGTATACAGTGATTTGTATTATTTTTAATCAAGAATAAGATATCCTTAAATAAAACAGAAATACATATTTCTATCCTAGAATTTTACTTGAACTTAATCTAATATCTTTTGTACTATAGGCGCTACTCATCTTTCAAACATATGTCACCAAACTGCTCATGTTAATCTTATAAGTGATTAATTTCACGGTACACATATTGGAATATTATTCTCCCTCTCATACCCGGTGGGCATTCTTCTTGCCAGAAACTCCACTCTGTCTGATAGAGTCCTCCCCATATAGTTTTCTACAAGGAAAAGAAAGCACAAAGGTGCAGGAGAGAGTCAGGTTTAATGGGTCCGTGGTGTTTGTTTTTTTTTTAATTTTAAGCCTGTCTTTGGTTGTCATATTGATATAATTATTTTTGTTTGTTTGTTTGCTTGTTCCCTGCTTCATTCCATAAGTATTTGTGGCATCTCACAAAAATATGTACAATGTAATAAGATTTAAAAATCAAAAAGAAATCAGAGTGAAAGAAAAACAAAGGTAGAAATGGTCTGCATAATCTGTAAAATTTCATCTTAAAGAAATTTCTCAGCCTGCTTGCCTTTCTTTCCTACACAAAAATCTTTTTGTGAATGTCTGACTATACATTTACATTTATTTTAATTGAAGGTTAACTGCAAAAATAATTCTTTCTAGCTGTATAAAAGAAAAGAGATAAAAGTAAAAATCCCTTTTCAGTATTACCCAAGTCTGTTCTGCAGAATAACAACCAACATCCCTTGAAATGTTGCCAGAAGGGAAAAAAAGAAAGGTTTTGACTGTAAAACTTCTCAGCACCTATCAGATGCCCTAAGTCTACCCACTCCCCACCACCTCCACACCATCTCACCTGGTCCAAGCCACTGTCATCTCCTATCTAAACTTTTGTTTTTGCCTCCTGCTGATCTACCAGCTTCTAACCTTGCCCCTTTTCAGTCTGTTCTCAACAAAGCAGCCACAATAGTCCTTTGAAACAGAAGTCACACCATGCCACTGATCCTCAAAGGCCCCAGTGTCTTCCCATCTTATTCAAAGTAAAATTCATTCTGCTCTCAATTGACTCAGGAGCTCTTCCCACACCCCTACACTCCCACTCTTGGGATCCTTCTGGTTTCCCCTTTGCTTATCTAGGCTTTTTGCTCTTCCTCAAACAAACCCAGAAGACCTGGCCTCAGGGCCTTTGCACTCCTCAAATGCTCTTCTCTAGAATATTGCAGAGATTTCCCCCTCTCTTTATTCAACTCTCAGCAAAAATACTCCCTACAAAACATAATCTGATATATTCTTTCTATTTACTCTTATTTTTATTCACAGTACTTTTTCAATATGGGATAAAACTTGTCTATCTCCAACACGGAAATGGAGGCTCTATGAAGGCAAGAACTTAGCTTATTTTTGTTCATTGCTGTATTCCCAGTTCTCCAGAACATTGCTTAGTACATGGAAGATGCTTAATAATTATTTATTGAATGATTGACAATATGTACATGTGTGAATCTTAAAAAGGATAATATACCATGCAGCTTTCTCAAACCTGTTTGCTCAGGATCTTGTTGAGAAAAATGCCTGTTAGCATCTCACAGAATATGGAAATTCCAGTAATTTTGGAAACACTGCCTTTATTCATTATTTGATAAAATCTGATTCAGCCTTTTTCTTTACCTATTTTGTTTGTTTTGTTCTGTTTTGTTTAAGAAAAATTTTATCAATGTGTTAATATATCAGCAAAGTTATTGCAACAGCTTAAAAGGCAGACAGACACACTATTACCGGCTGTAAATTTACAAAAGGGTTTCATACAATTAAAATATTATACAGACTTATAGAATTTATTGAATATCTGACAAACCCATAAAAAATTAAATCTGAAAGATAAACCCAGTATTAACACCCACAATATCTCAGAGTAAAACTTATAACTGTTTCATTC
Source organism: Myrmecophaga tridactyla (assembly GCA_004026745.1). NCBI lineage: Eukaryota > Metazoa > Chordata > Mammalia > Pilosa > Myrmecophagidae > Myrmecophaga > Myrmecophaga tridactyla. The sequence continues at coordinate 9,589 of PVIY010053839.1, read as the reverse complement.
TCTCCTAATATATATTTTTAACTCTCTTCTAAATACAGTACTCAAAAACCCCAAAGATGAACTAAGGACATCAGAAACCAACATTCACGGGAATGCAATAATAACAAAGTTCTCCAACGAAAATAATTAGAAATTGCATTAAATACCAATTTAATTAAGATTAACTGCTATAATAAAACAAATAACAGGGTGGTGCAATGGTGGCTCAGTGGCAGAATTCTTGCCTGTCATGTCAGAGACTCGGGTCTGATTCCTGGAGCCTGCCCATGCAAAAAAAACAGATAACATTATACATTATTTTTCCAATGAGCTCTAGTTTGAGAAACTAAACAGCAAAAATTGTTCTTCTTAAGATCTGACTCATGGCAAAACTGGCAGTTCCTTGAAATTTGGGAGATGCATTAGCAAAACCACGGATATAGTCTATCCCTCACAAAAATCCCAGAGAAAAGCATTTTATTAACTTGGGAGAATAAGACTGAACACTGGTGAAGATATGACTTCTTGAAGTCTAAAGTCATCTGGGAAGCTTACTGAGAAGAATGAAGAGAACCAATGGTACTGGTGGCACATAAGAAAACAACTTTGCATTGGGATGACAGCATATTTTATTAAATGGTTTTGAATAAACAAGTGAAATGCTTCCTTGTGTTTTCTCAGAAGCTAATCAAAAGATGACAGAGTCCTACACAATTTGAGACACAAAGTGGATGCTGAGCATGTAGAGGTCACCCCAGCATGGAATTTTAGAAAGTTAGTCCTTGGAGTAAATGGCACCATGGCTCTGGCAGCAGATACAAAGGAATGATGCGCTGGAGAGGAGGTAGGGGACACTCTGTGATCAGCCAGTGGACAGATGAGGGTCCCAGTTTAAGGTGGGATCTTTAATTTTATGGTTTATCTTCCACTGCTCATGCCTCTGTCTTCATAAATGGTTATTTCAATAACTCAAAGTCCTCTTTCAATGGGATCTGTCAGGAGGAGGCCTTGGGGAGCAGCTATCTTCTCATTTTGTTCTTGAATGTATTTGGAGACTTTCTTCAGAACCCTCTCATAATGAGTTTCCATACATAATAAAATGGCGTGTTTCTCAAACAAGCCAAACAGCCTTCAACGTACGATTGGCCCCCAAGCTTCTTTACTTCTCCATAAAGGTTATCTAACGTTCAAACTGTTTCTTCAAACTGCTGTCTATCAATCGGTTCTCCAGCTGCGCGGGGTACTTGGTCTGGAACTGGCAGCGTGTGCCACTGCTATAGCCTTGCTGAGTAAAGACCTTCCCTGACACCAGGGCCTGCTGAGACCTCATGGCAAGGACAGAACCAGCTGCACCACCTCCTCTGCCCTCCAGTTGCTGTCGTCTCCTTTACCTATTTTTATCTTTTAGCCCAAGACCTTGTGCCATTCCATTAGCCTATTTCCTTCAATAGTCCCAAAAGTCACCCATCAGGTAATATCTGTCACATCTGTATCTACCAGCCAGCCTCTCCCTGTAATCCCAAACCAGGCCCACATCTACAACACATGCTGAAAAAGCTCTGGTAGATATAACTTTAAGCCCAAAGGGGGACTGTGCTGGTTTGAAGCTATTATGTACTCCCCGAAAAGCCATACCCTTTCATTTTCATTCAATATTACTGGGTGGTATCTTTTTTATTGTTTCCAAGGAGAGATAACCTACCCAATTGTGGGTGGTACATTTTGATTATATGGCTTCCATGGAGATGTGTCCCACCCATTCAGGATGGAGTTGTTTACCAGAGCCCTTTAGGAGGGAACCATTTTGGAAAAATCTTTAGATCACCAGAACCAACAGAGCAGCCAGAAACCTTTGGAGGTGAAGAAGGAGAACACCCCCTAGGGAAGCTTCATGAAACTAGAAGCTGGGAGTGAAAGCTAGCAGATGTCACCATGTGCCCTCCCAGCTGAAAGAGAAATTCAGAACATTATTGGCCTTATTGAACCAAGGTATCTTTCCCGGGATGCCTTAATTTGGACATTTTTATAGCTTGCCTTAATTTGGACATTTTCACAACCTTAGAACTGTAAGCTTGCAACTTAATAAGTTCCCCTTTTTAAAAAGCTATTTCATTTCTGGTATATCATGTTCTGGCAGCTTGCAAACTAAAACAGGGGCTTACATCCAGATGTCTTTACCACTCGTCTACAAGCATCATTTCAGGATGCATCTGATCAAATAAATTCGGAAAATTAAAGTCACACCTAGGTAGTTTTGTGAAACCAGAAAAAAAATCACTTTTATTCTTTCCTTGTATTATGGTAATATTTCAAGAATAGCCATGAAAGGAAGGAGCCTAGTTTGTACTTTCACTCTGAGTACAGTTGTGCCTAAGAATGCCTGACAGACACACTATTCTAGTTTGCTAACTGCCAGAATGCAATATACCAGAAACAGAATGGCTTTTGAAAAGGGGAATTTAATAAGTTGCTAGTTTACAGTTCTAAGGCCGTGAAATTGTCCAAACTAAAACAAATCTATAGAAATGTCCAATCTAAGGCATCCAGGGAAAGATATCTTGGTTCAAGAAAGCTGATGACGTTCAGCATTTCTCTCTCAACTAGAAGGGTACATGGCGAACATGGTGGTGTCTGCTGGCTTTCTCTCCGGGCCTCTTGCTACATGAAGCTCCCCAGGAGGCGTTTTCTTTCATCTCCAAGGGTTGCTGGCTGGTGGACTCTGGTTCTCTCCTCCTTCTGTTGTGGTTCTGTGGCTCTCTTCCCATTCTCAAAAGGGATTCTCTCCAAAATGTCTTCTCTTGTATAGGATCTCATTAAACTAATCAAGACCCACGTAGAATGAATGAAGACACATTTCTGTCTGATCAAGTTTAATACCCACAATTGATTGAGTCATATCTCCATGAAGATAGCCTCATCAAGTTTCCAACCTATAGTACTGAATAGGGATTAGAAGAAACCATTGCTCTCACAAGATTGATTAGGATTAAAACATGGCTTTTCTAGGGTACATAAATTCTTTCAAACTGGCACACACACATATAACCCAATTTGAAAAAAAAAATGAAAATATTCTACAATGAGTTTTATGCTCATTTTAGGTATTTAATGTTTTATCATTCAATGCTATAATGTGCTTCAGATGAGAAGCTTTGGTCACCTGCCCCACTTTTTCAGCAGCTCCTTTTGAAACAGGATAAAATAGGACAATGAAGTCCTTAGTTTCCTTTTCAGCTCTGAAAGAGTTAACAAACAACTACAAATCCCTTATTCCTTATCTCCTCCAAAAGAACAAATACAAACTGCAAACTTCCTGGGACAAAACTTCCCTAAAGCCCCCAAACCTCCCAAAACCATTGAAACCTCCCCAAACTAGAAAAGTTTGTGTGATGGTGTGCTTCCTCCTTATGGAAATGGGTATATGTGTCCTATGACTGTTCCTCCTTTGCGTGTTGGCAGCAAATAACTTGTTCTGAGTTTTGCAGTTCCAGAGCCATGATTTTGCCTTAGAAGAGAAGATGATTTTGCCTTAGAACAGACCATACCTGTCACTAACTTTGATAGGAGTTTGTACTGTTTCTAACATTGTATTTCCTTTGTATTGCTACTGAAATGGTTTAAGGATTTCTGATATTGAGATGCAATGAATGTATTTTGTATATGGGAAAAACATGTCGTTTTTAGGGTCCAGAGGGTGGAATGTGCTGGTTTGAAAGGAGGTATGTACCCTAGCAAAGCCATGTTTTAATCCTAATCCCATTTTGTAAAGGCAGCCATTTGTTCTAATCATTATTCAGTACTGTATGATTGAAACTGTAATTAGATCATCTCCCTGAGATGTGACTCAATCAAGAGTAGTTGTTAAACTGGATTAGGTGGAGACATATCTCCACCCATTCGGATGGGTCTTGATTAGTTTACTGGAATCCTGTAAAAGAGGAAACCTTTTTGGAGAAAGAGGAGATTCTGAGAGAGCAGAGAATGACATGGCCACGAGAAGCAGAGTCCACCAGACAGCGGCCTTTGGAGATAAAGAAGGAAAACGCCTCCCAGGAAGCTTCATGAAACAGGGAGCCAGGAGAGAACGCTAGCAGATGATGCTGTGTTCGCCATGCGCCGTTCCAGCTGAGAGAGAAGCCCTGTGTTAGCCATGTGCCTTCTTACTTGAGAGTGAAACCCTGAACTTTGTCATCCTTCTTGGATCAAGGTCTTTCCCTGGATGCCTTAGATTGGACATTTCTGTAGACTTGCTTTGGTTGGGACATTTACATGGCCTAAAAACTGTTAACTTGCAACTTATTAAATTCCCCTTTTTAAAAACCATTTCATTTCTGGTGATATGCATTCCAACAGCTTTTGCAAACTAGAACAGATTTGGTTCCTATATTAGCTAGGGTTCTCTAAAGAAACAGAATCAGCAGGAAATATCTGTAGATATAAAATTTATAAAAGTATCTCATATAAACATGGGAATGTAGAGTCCAAAATCTGTAGGACAGTTTGTCCTCATAGCAACAGACAAGCCAGCACTTGCCCAACCAGACAAACGGGTACCACCACCTGGCCAAGTTGACACATGAACCTGACCATGACAGATGGTTATGTTCTGTTGTCAACTTGGTCAAATGATTATGCACAATTGTCTGGTCAGGCAAGCACTGATCTGACCATTGTTGCAAGGATATTTCATGACTGGTTGATAAACCAGAAGGCTAGTGTATTAAGTCATCAGTCAGTTTATTGCATCTGTGGCTGAATACATCTGCAATCAACCAACGCACATCTCCCACAATGAGATAATCCAATCAGTTGAAAGCTTTTGAGGAAGAAGAGAGACTCTTTCACTTCTTCAGCCAGCGAGCCTCTCCTGTGGAGTTCATCCAGACCCTTCATTGGAGCTGCCAGCTTTACAACCTGCCCTACAGATTTTGGACTCTTCTATTCCCATAGTTGTATGAGACACCTTTATAAATCTCATATTTACAGATCTCTCCCGTTGGTTCTGTTTCTCTAGAGAACCCTGATTAACACAGCTTGTAAAGTTCTGGACCCAAAGCAAACTTTTAGTTGATGATAGGAAGCACAGGATCATAAAGATTAACTATTTGCCTAAAGACATATTTTAGGTATGTGACAACAAACCACAAATTCTGCTAGCTATCTCCTTCTGAAATAAAGAAGACACTTAGTATTCAAAGTTTACTGTGAAAACCTGCTACCAACAAAACTTTCCTATAAAACAAGCTAGCCCACTCAGTGCACGTCCTTCCCTTGGGCACATCTGACCCCTTTAACATGTCCTCTCTCTCTCTCTTTGATAAATTTCTCTTTTTAATAAACTTTACTACTTATTCCTACTGGTCCTCTCGTCTCTAAATTCTTTTAGTTTTGCAACTATCAAACCTGGATCGATGCTCAGCTGGCACCATACAAACAGGGCACCAGTTAGACTGTGGCCTTCGTTCCCCTTCTACTGTAAGCTGTCAGAGCAGCATTGACAATGTTGACTGAAGAAAATCACCCTGTCCTCCTCACCCCCACCCTTATTTTATTTTTTACTTAAACCTTCCTTTTTGCAATCTAGCATTTTCCTGCTAAAATCCTATTTACTGTAGGTATTCTTTCAATGGTAATAGGGACTGGATAATTCACTTTTATCTCATTTAGCATTGTTCTCTACAGAGAAAAAAAACTGATCTACAATAGTTTACACAAAGAGTGTATTTTTTCTTAAAAAGAAGTCTGAACCAACATGGCAAACAAACTCACTGCCCTCCCCCTCTCTACACGGGACATGACTCCCAGGGGTGTAAATCATCCTGGCAACGTGGGACAGAAATCTTAGGATGAGCTGGGACTTGGCATTAAGGGATTGAGAAAACCTTCTTGACCAAAGGGGGAAAGAGAGAAGTGAGAAAAAATAAAGTGTCAATTGCTGAGAGATTTCAAACAGAGTCGAGAGGTTATCCTGGAGGTTATTCTTACGCATTATATAGATATCCCCTTTTTAGTTTATGGTGTATTAGAATGAGTAAAAGGAAGTACCTGAAACTATAGAGCTGTGTTCCAGTAGCCATATTTCTTGAAGATGATAATATAATGATATAGCTTTTGCAATGTGACTGTGTGATTGTGAAAACCTTGTATCTGATGCTCCTTTTATCTATAGTATGCACAGATGAGTAAAAAATATAGATAAGAAATAAACAAATAATAGGGGGAACAAAGGTTAAAATAAATTGAGTAGATTGAAATACTAGTGGTCAGTGAGAAGGAGGGGTAAGGGGGTGGCATGTATGAGTTTTTTCTTTTTCTTTTTCCTTTTTCTATTTCTGAAAAGAAAGTTGTTGGTATTTTAATTGGGATTGCATTGACTCTATAAATCAATTTGGGTAGAATTGACATCTTAACTATATTTAGTCCTCCAATCCATGAACATGATATACCCTTCCATTTATTTAGGTCTTCCATGATTTCTTTTAGCAATTTCCTATAATATTCTGTGTATAGATCTTTTGTGGCCATTTTAAAATTTATTCCTAAATATTTAATTCTTTTGGTTGCTATTGTAAATGGAATTTTTTTCTTGATTTCCTACTCAAATTGCTCATCACTAGTGTATAGAAACACTACTAATTTTTGGGTGTTGGTCTTGTACCCTGCCACTTTGCTATACTCATTTATTAGCTCTAGTAGCTTTTCTGTAGATTTTTGGGGGGATTTTCAACATATAATATGTCATCTGCAAACAGGGGAAGTTTTACTTCTTCCTTTCCAATTTGGATGCCTTTTATTTCTTTTTCTTGTCTAATTGTGCTGGCTAGATCTTCCAGCACAATGTTGAGTAACAAGGGTGACAGTGGGCATCCTTGTCTTGTTCCTGATCTTAGAGGGAAAGCTTTCAGTCTGCCCCATTGAGAATATTGTTAGCTGTGGGTTTTTCATATACTCCCTTTATCGTGTTGAGGAAGTTCCCTTCTGTTCCTATCCTTTGAAGTGCTTTCATCAAGAAAGGATGTTGAATTTTGTCAAATGCTTTTTTCTGCAATCGAGATGATCATGTGATTTTTCCACTTTGACTTATTGATATGGTGTATTACATTAATAGATTTTCTTGTTTTGAACCAACCTCGCACAACTGGAATAAATCCCACTTGGTCATGGTGTATAATTTTTTAACATGCTGCTAGATTTGATTTGCAAGTATTTTGTTGAGGATTTTTGCATCTATATTCATTAAAGAGATTGGTCTGTACTTTTCTTTTCTTGTAGTATCTTTGTCTGGTTTTGGTATTGGTTTTTTCTTTATTTCTTTTGCTGGAGAGATGCATATGTTCAAAAAAATGATCATAGTGATGAATACACAACTATGTGATGATATTGTGAGCCATTGATTATAACCATGTCAAAAATGTTTGTATAGGTGGCTCAGTAGGCAAGAATGCTTGCCTGCCATGCCAGAGGACCCGGGTTCGATTCCAGGTGCCTGCCCATATAAAAAAAAAAGTGTTTGTTTATCAAGAATGTTTATATGATTAGTTGTTTACAATTAAAATATTTTTAAAAAATAAGACTGAAGAGTAGAACATCCAAACGAGTCTACAGATAAATTAGAATTATAAGAGAATTTAATGATGCTGCTGAATGCCGGATCTATATACTAAAGTTAATTTCGGATATGAAATAGTTGAAATATTCCTATGAATTTTCTCTCCTCCTCCTCCTTCTCCTCCTTCTCCTCCTCCTCCTCCTCCCCCCTTCCTCTCCTCTCCCCTCCCTCATTTCTTCCTCCTTCTCCTCCTCCTCCTCCAAGAGTTCAGCTTTTTATTGAACACATTATAGAAGGGGGTTGGTCAAAAGACCTCTTCCCCCTCTTCCCCCACCTCCTCCTCCTCCCCCTCCTCCTCCTCCTTCTGCTGTTCAGCTTTTTGTTGAACACGTAACAGAAGGGGTTTGGTCAAAAAGACCAAAGCCCATGTCATCATCAGACTCCTTGGATTCTTTATTCTTTGCTTCCACTTTCTTCTCCTCAGCTGGGGCAGCACTGGTGGAAAGGGGTAAGGCCTACTGCTAATGCAGCACCTGCTGCTGAACCAGGCCCATCAGCCCCTCCATTGCAGGTGAGGCTCCTGATGTTGAAGTTAGCCAGGGCCTATGCAAACGAGACAGGCCAGAAAGAGTCAACATTTCCACCAGCTGCCTTAATGACAGTATTGATCTTATCCCCTGTGACGGTGAACTGGACATTGTGGAGAATAAAAGCCAAGTGGGTGCAGGCAAGCTCAGAAGACAGAGGTCATGGTGCAGGTGAGTGCTGGGCAGGTGGCTGCCAGGTGTGGTGCTAGTAGAATAAAGCTATTTTGTGGAAACTATTTAAATACTAGCAAGTCTATTTGTACCTTTGAATATGAAAATTGTGAATAAATTGGTAATTCTCAGATATGCTGTGTTTACTTTCGTTTGTTCATTTATCAGGTTATTATTCCCTTTCTGGTACATTTGTTAGGGGAACTCAATGGAGACAAAAATAGAGCCACTCCTTGCCATAGATGGAGAAGTACAGCCTAAAAACAGGCCTCAAAAGTCAGTATGCTCAAAGTACCAATGTTACTTTCGAGTAAATATTCATGCATTTTTCTACCCTCTACACATAAGTAAATTAAGGTGGTAGAGTTATTAGTCATTGTGCTGGTTTGAAATGATGTGTGGACCCTAGAAAAGCCATGTTTTAATCCTAATCCCATTTTGTAAAGGCAGCCGCTTCTTCTAATCCCTAATTCAGTATTGTATGTTTGAAACTGTAATCAGATCATCTCCCTGGAGATGTGATTTAATCAAGAGTGGTTGTTAAACTGGATTAGGTGACAATATGTCTCCACCTATTTGGGTGGGTCTTGATTAGTTTCTGAAGTCCTATAAAAGAGGAAACATTTTGGAGAATGGGAGATTCAGAGAGAGCAGAGCAGAATGACATAGTCACGAGAAGCAGAGTCTACCAGTCAGTGACCTTTGGAGATGAAGAAGGAAAATGCCTCCCAGGGAGCTTCATGAAACAGGAAGCCAGGAGAAGAAGCTAGCAGATGATGCCATGTTTGTCACGTGCCCTTCCAGATGAAAGAGGAACCCTGACCAAGTTCACCATGTGCCCTTCTATTTGAGAAAGAAACCGTGAACTTCATTGGCCCTCTTGAACCAAGGTATCTTTCTCTGGATGCCTTTGATTGGACATTTCTATAGACTCGTTGCCGCGCCCGGCTCTTGAAGCCGAGTCGGAAGAGGGGCGTCGAGGTTAAGAAATCAGCACTCAGGAGACAAGTATGGTTCCATCACTCAGGGCTCCCTGCTTTTTTGGGAGTGAGTTTTTATTGATCCATCCTCCTTCTTTCCTCCTTCTTCTTCCTAGGCTTTCTTGCCCCCTTTTTATCCCCAGAGCTTCCCTTATCCAACGGATCACAGCACTCAGGTCACAATCTAATGGGTCATTACCGCTTCCTTTGTCTACTTTTGCATGCAACATTCCAGGAAGTACCACTCCCTCAAGGTGGAGGGTAAACCACGATTGCAAATTAACTGGGACATTTGTTAGTTGCTTGCTCAACAGGACTTGTAA
>PVIY010053838.1:0-14495 GCA_004026745.1 Myrmecophaga tridactyla | reverse complement strand
CACACACACACAAAATACCACACACACTATGCACAGCATAACAGACCACACACATATATGATGATCCAGCTTCAACATGAACACTTCTGGAGATGGCCCCGTTTCATAAAGCACCCCACTTATTATCCAACAGTTCATTCTTATATCATTGTAAAATCTGCAACCTATAACTTCTACTCTCTGGTCCCAATTCTGCTTCTGGAGCTATGCAGATGGGCCCTCTCCCCCTTCCTCAAGACCAAATGGGGGACAGTTGGAGGAGCAAGGCAGCCAGCCTGCTCCTTCCTGGGGCGTCACCCCAGAGCACACAGCCTTCTGTCCCTGCACTGCCAGGGCTGGTGCCTGCCCACACCCCTCCTCTGCTGGACTCCCCTCCTCAGCCTCCTGCACCCCAGACCTTCATGGATACACAGGGCTGGCCCCAAGAGCAGAAGAAATGTCCCAACAAGGTCATGGGATTGGCTTTGATGGATGCAGCCCCAGATTTCCTCAAGGCCCCATAAATATTGAGCCAATTCCCTCTCTGTCCCTCACAGCTTTACTGCTAGATTAGCATTTTATGGGGCCTTCTCAAGGGAGAAATTGGCCCGGGTGAGTGCCTCAGGCCCTTCAGCTGAAGAGTTGGCAAGAAGCTATAGAATCCATCTCAGCTTAAGGGCTCAGACCCACCCCCACCCCCATTCTGGAGCCCAGAGGGAGGGAGCCAGAGTGCGTCACAGCGCACGTCCCATCCCCTCCGTGGAGCAGTTACAGACGTTACCTCATCTGTCTAAGGCGAGTCTCCAATGGGGGGGGGGGGGAAGTGACTCTCCTTCCTCCCTCCTTACCCTGCCTCCCACCCCCACCCCAGTGTGGAGCCAGGGAGGCATGGGGCGTCGGGAGGGCAGAGAGAGCAGCCCAAGGGTGCCCAAAGCAAAGGGTGGAATCCACCCGACTACCCCCAACAGAGAAAGGGTCCCCTAAAGCCAGAGCCAGACCTTGCCTCTCAGGGGGAGACAGGTGGCCTCCCTGCCAAGAGTGAGGGTCCTGAGCCCAAAGCCTGGGGCAAATGAGAGTGCTGAGTGTTTGGTTGGATCCCAGGTCTCCTCCCTGCATCTGGCTTCTGTGTCTGACTTTGCAGTGGATCTGCGCAGTCCTTTCCTTCTTAAGGCAGGGACTGTTACGTTCATTTCAGGGCCCCCCAGAGGTCCTAATGCGGGCAGTGTCTTGCAGGTCCTAGTTGCTCAGTAAGTGAGAAGTTAAACAAAATGGAATGAATTAGAGCTGCGTGGAGAGAATGGGGAAGGACCTTGCACTGGAGCCCAGGCGTTGGGTGCCAGGCCAGGGGCTTCCTCACCTATGCCCAGGCACCACTGTCCACAGCTGTGGCCACCAGATGCTGCATGTGGCAGAAGCCCGGGCTGAGAAGAGTGAGGGGGCCACCATGCACGCCCCCTGTTGCCCTCTGGTTGAGCTCATATGCGCCTCTGGGTCAGAGCCGGCTGCCCTTGCTCCCTGTGGGTTCAGCGTGGCCCTGCCAGCAGGGTGGACAGGAGATGCTCCTGGACTAGCGCCCAGCTCTTGGGCCACGGTGGCGCCCACTTACTTGGCCTGTTGTGGTTTTCCTTCCTTTCAGAATCTCTATTATTGGTATTTCCCACTCATCTTCAAGACAGAAAAGGAATCTTTAGAAACCACAAGAAAGGGGGAGGTCGAGTAGAACTCCAGAAGCCAACTTCCTCTGAAGTCACTGATTTCAAAACAGAAAGACTGCTCTTTCCTGTTTAGACGTCTTGTCTGGTAAGAGGAACTCAAGACTGAAGTAACAATAATAATTACATAAACCTATGATATGTTACCGACATCAGTATCAAAAATGGTTTTGTTTGTGTAAAACCTTCCAAGGCACACGGGGCACAGTTTGACTGTAGGCTGTGGTGGTGAGCTGATGAGCGGTGGTTTGTGAAGTCTCGACTGGGAGGTGGATCCACTAGGGAGTCTCCTGGATGCCTGAGGAACCCCCGGGATTGGGTGGGAAAGGGCCTTTGGGCAGAAGGGAAAAGCAGCCTGGAAGAGAAAGAGAACATGAAATTTGCTCTCAGCCCTGGTTCAAATCCCAGCCCGAGCTCATTAAGCCACTCAACTTCTCTCAGTTTCAGCTTCCTCTTCACTAAGATGAAAATAATCGCCCAGTCCCATTGTTATATTGGTAGAAGAAACTGGCAGAGTGTGCAGCACATACCCTTGAGCCATTTCCTGCACATGTGGCATGTACCAACTTGAAGAATTACATAGAGAAATGTCTAGAGAAGAGAAGGGTTGGGACAAAATGAGACGAAGGGACTTCGCTTTCAATGAAGAAGAAATCACCTATGGGGCAATAGGCCTGATTCAGTGCCCCTCAGGGGCTCATAGCTTCACCCAGAAAAGCACTCACCCCCTTTGTCAGAGTTAGTAAGATGGCCTCCTAACACAGACCCACGTGTGGGGACTTGACTCAAGTTCATTCCATAAGCGCTTATTGTGAGCTAACCCCACACAAGGCAATGCGTTCACAACGTGGCTCTGTACATGCAAAGAAAACCAGGAAATGAGAATGTGAACCAGTCCCTGTAACCCAACACCAGCCCAGAGGAGCAGTCGCTCAGCTGTGCCCTAGCTTCTGACCCAGGGCCATTGCAATAGAATTTAAATGAATAGACTAGAGGGAATTTTAGTTAAATATCAGGCAGCATTTCCTAGGTGTAAGGATTCTGCACCGAAATCTTGTTTGTTTGATTTGTTTCAATTTTATTAGTGTGTTTCGCTTGAACCATGTTTATGGTGTGAAGTAACAGAGAAGGAAATAGAGGCTCAGTGGGACAAAAGGTCCGTCCCCAAGTTTAATGGAGCAAGTTATTTGCACATCCGAGAGCTACTGATGCCTCGATTGATTTAGGTTAATTTTGTCTAGTGTCTGTTCTCAGTAAGCAAATTGGTGCTGCAGGCCTGTCTTTTGCTTGTTTTATTTTGTTTTTTTTTTTTTAATCTAATGCTTTTTTAAAAAGTTTAACTGTCTGATATCTTCAAGAGAGACCATTAAGACATCAGAAACAGCATTTACTGAACCGAACAAATTGCAGAAAAGATAGAGGGTGGCTAATTGTTGAGCTATAAATATTTACCACACTACTGACGAACTTGAGGCTTTTTTTTTTTTAACTAGGGCACTTGAATAAATAAACTGATGCATTTAGAAGTCAGACATTAACCCAGGCGCCCGCTCCTAATCTGCCAAGTGCTGGTGCGTATGAAGCGTCCACACCCCGACGAAGCGTCCACACCCCGGCCCATATCCACAAATACATGCCACCCCCGCAGTACAAACATGTCACACGGGGCCAGCCCAACTCATGGCTGTGCTGTCATTTGCGGCCTTCCCAAGCCCGCAAAAAAGTAAAATGTCTCTTTTTAAAGAGAGAAGGAACCACGGAGGACGGGGTGTGAGGGGACAAAACAGCGTGGGCACTTGATGCCCATGCACCGTGGTCACCACTCCCAGAGCTGTCCTGCTCCCAGGGCCGTGGTCAACTCTGGTCACTCGGGCTTCCCTCTCCCCAGAGACACCCTCCCAGGCCCTGCAGGCTGGCAGTTTCGTTCAACACATCGGAGGCTCCTCGGAAGCCAAGAAGTTTGCTGTCTATATGCTTCTATTTTGGGAGAGTGGACTCAGCCCTGGAATTTTACAGGCCTGGGAGGAATTGGACTGCCTGCGGCGCTTTCCTCTGCCCCAGCCTCCCCCGCCCCTCCAGGTCCCCTGGACAGAAGGCCTGACCCCCTTGAGCTGCAGGCACAATGCAGGAAAGCAAGTTCCCCCCAGCACTGGCAGCTGCGGGAGCTGGGAGGCGCAGGACCTGCCACCTGAAGAGCAAAAAGAGTCCAGCAAGGGGGTGCAAATGTAGTTCACTGGTAGAATTCTCTCCTGCCATGTGGGCAATCTGGATTCAATTCCCAGTCCATGCACTTCTGGGGGAAAAGAAAACAAAGAAATAAACAAATTCAACAAATAGGGCTGCAATAACGGGATACTCACATGGAAAAATAATGAAATGTGACCCCGCTATACAGCCTACAAAAAAAAAAAAAAAAAAAAGGAGTCCAGCAGTGTAAACATTCCAGAAGGGACATAAAACAGGGGAGATTAAAAACGTTGTGATTTTCTGTAGCAGAATTGTATGATCTGTCATCCGTCAACTAGAATATCTGAGAAGATTCCTTTAGCTGCTTTTAGAGCAAAATAAACTTGAATTCCGTAGAGAGAGGGCTCCTGACTGTAAAAATACACTGTACCAGAATTATTTGTTTATTATTCAAGCCCAGTCCCCATCCCCACTAGCATGAGGTTCCCACTGGCAGCGGATTCTTGTTTTCTACACTGCTCTATGGCCAGCACGTGGAACAGAGTGCCTGGCCCCTAGCAGGGGCTCAGTAAATGTTTGTTGAATGAATGAATGGACACAGCATCCTCTTTTGACTCCTTCTCACAGCCAGATCCTCATACAGAGGGCGTAAAAGCAGAGAATGGGGAAGACTCTGTGCAAACCATGCCCTCTACCAAAAAAGGAGGTAAAAGCCTAGTTTCTACTGACCGAAAACCCAAGGACACCAACTTAACATTCTTACTTCAATTCTTTAAATCCTGCAGAGGGAGGATAACTGCTGCATCAGGAGGGACTTAGGCTGGACATTAATAAGAACTTGTGGTTACTCCTGTGGCATGGCAGCTGTGTGGGTGACATTTACCATTGGCAGGTCCCTGTAGTAACTCCAGGGAAAGCTTATGGAAAAGAAGGTATTCTGGTGTCATGTGAATGAACCAATGGCCCTACTTACAGAAATCAAGTATTTCAGACATTCCAGATTCAGGTCGACTTGTTCTCTGCTTGGTAATATAGAATTTTAGAACTAGCGCAAGGCTTCTCAACGTCAGCACTATTTACATTTGGGGCCAGATTATTTTGACTGTGTGTGGGGGGTAGGGGGTAGGCTGTCCTGTCATTGTAAAATGTGCAGCAGCATCCCTGGCCTCTGCCTACTGGATACCCAATAAAGATGAGAAATGTCTCTAGATATTGCCAATTATCCCCAGGGGAAACGGAACGCTCCCACTGCTGAGCTAGAGAGAATTTAAGGAACTTTTACTTTACAGATGGGGAAAGGGGTGCTTGGAGAGATTGAGTGAATTACACAATGCCATAGTAAAATACCCATTAGGAGAACTCAAGGGGCCAGAAAAGTTGTCTTTTCCTTTATGTGTTATTAAAGGACATGGTAGATGCTAGATGCCTGTGGCTAAATAAATAGAACAGGGCAGTCGGCATTCCTACCTGGTTTGTCTCCACGGTATAGGGTGATGAAACTTGTCATAATTGTGGATGGTTGGGACAAGAAGGGAAAGACAGAGAGCTTTCCCTCAAGCAGGGACACCATCCTCTGCTGAGGATGAGCCCTAAAACCAGTTCTAGGGCCCATGTATTCCTTTGCTTAAGGTCTCAAAAGTTTTGTTCAGTTGGGCCAAGCCTGGGCATCCCAAGAATGACATATATAGCAGGTTGAATTGTGTCCCCCAAAAAGATACATTCAAGTTCTAACCCCTGATGACTTTATATGGAAAAAGGGTCTTTGCAGACGCAATCAAGTTAAGATGAGGTTATACTAGACTAGGATGGGCCCTAAATGCAATGATTAGTATTCTTATAAGAGAACGGAAAGAGAAATTTGGATACAGAGACACACAGGAAGGAGGTGAAGATAGGAGGCAGAGATTGGAGTGATTGCAGCCACAGCTAAGGATTGGTGGAGCTACCAGAATCTAGGAAGAGGCAAGGAAGGATTCTTCCCTAAGACCCATCAGAGGGATCATGGCCCTGCCAACAATCTGATTTCAGCCTCCAGAACTGTGAGCTAATGAATTTTGGTTAAAGCAGCCGGGTTGTGGTAATTTGTTACAGCAGCCCTAGGAAACTATTACAATCCTCTTCTCTGTGTTTCTCCTCCATGCCGGGCATTTCTAGGGGTGGCAAATATTTATGTTTCTCTTCTAATGTATTGCTGGGAATCTCACGGGGACTGCTCTTCCCGTATATCTGTAGGGCCACATGAATATTCATAGCCACGGCAGGTGCAAACTTACAAACAAGTGGCTTAATGGCATGCCCTTGTTTCACGAAAGTAACAGATGACAGCTTCAGGCCAAAGTGGTTACGAGACAGAAGTGTCTTCCCCATTTTGAGGGCTAAGTTCGTTATGTCTAGGTTCTGATATTCATCTGTTTGGTCAGGCAAGCACTGGCCTGATTGTTATTAAAAGGTATTTTGTGGATTTAAATTATCGGTTGATTGCATCTGTGTCTGATTTTATCTACAGTCAACAAAGGAGATTGTCTTCAGCAATGAGGGGAGTCTCATCCAATCAATTGGAGGCCTTAAAGGGAGAAATGAGGATTTCAGCAGTCAGGAAGAATTTCTATCTCTGTTTCAGCCAGCCAGTGTCTCCTGGGGAATAAATCAAAAATTTCATTGGTGTTCCTGCTTGCAGCCTGCCTCTTGGAATTCAGACTTGCCAAACCCCACAGTCACATGAGCCATGACCTATGGTAAATTTATGTAAAATTTATGATATATTTATGTAAAATATATCTCCTGCTAGTTCTGTTTTCCTGGAGAACCCTGACCGAAACACTCATGTTCTCTCTCTTTCCGCCCACCAGCGGAATGGAGAGAACACCAAGGCTTAAAAGGAGGCAGAGCCCCCAGGTGGAAGGAGCCTGGGTCCCTGCATGGCCCCATGGAAGACTGGCTCACCAGGACCATCCTCACTGGACTGTGATATAAACAAGAAATAAATGTTTACATGTCAAGGCACTGAGAACTCGGAGTGTATCTGTTATAGAGCCAGCATGACATTAACTAATACACCAGACCACTAGGAAAACAACCTAAAAAGGAGATATCAGATCTCAAATGGTCTTGGTTGGGGGAAAATAGCCATTGATGGGCCAGATGAATGTGTCTGCCTGGGCTGGAACAGACCTTCAGCAGCTCGGCTGGCTGACAAGGCTTGCGCTACTGCATTACGCTACAAAGCAGTTTCTGAGAATGTAATAGTAATCAAGGAAGCAAGGAGACTTACAAATGAGTGGCTTAATGGCATGCCCTTGTTTCAGGAAATAAAGCCCCCATCTGACAATCTTATCTTCAACTTGGAATCCCATATTCAGTTTTTCCACCTCTATTCCAGAGACACCCCCCATGCCACCCTGCCCAAGCTTGTCTCCTGGACATTTTCTTCACTGTCAAAACTCTTTCTATGGCAATGTACAGTCTTTTACATTCATAAGCAAAACTTAATAACCCAGACTGTGGTGCTTGTATTTGTTTATTTACTGGGTGTACTCACCCTAGACCAGCGTGACCAAGGGGATGTACTAACGTCATCCTCCCTGATCAAGAACAAGTCAGTCTCAGAGGTCCCGTCCTGCTTCTACTTTTAGAGCCAACTAGAGAAAAGTTGGATTACTTTTAGAAGAACCCCTTTTTCTCTACTTTCAAGGCTTCAGAATTATTTAGGTTCAATATCAGAGCACCCATGTATTTGATAACAGAAAATATTTTAATGACCAGAAAAAACATATTCACCTTTTGAATTGCCATTTGCCAGGTAGAAAGCCCAGATGTCAAACTGTCCACTTCAAAGCTAAGACCTCTCGTGAATGGAGTCTAGGAAGCTCAGGATTGGCAAGCCAAAAAGTCCTTTTTTCTGAATTTAAGCATTATACAGCGTGGTATCAGCAGTTTTAAGAGACCAATACCCCATGAGCCTCTGGGGGTCCCCAGGTGTGTAGACTTTCTCTCTTGTGCCCTACACATTGCCTGGTTCTTGCTGAGTGTCTGCTGATTCAATGTTTGTCACTCGGAACTGAGCCAGTATCCTACTCCCACAGCTACACCACCTCATTTCAAGCCAACAGCTGCTGGAATTGTATGTGGTTTGGACGTAACCAGTTTTTCATAACTTCATCACCAGTTCTTCACAATTTTACTGTCTTCCTTAGGACTAAAGATAGGACCATTTAATGGCCTAGCCAATTCTTATACCTGGTCCCAAACCCTATACCCAGACTGATTTCCATTACTTCTTTGGACCTCTTCCGCCATACATCTTACCCATTTCTGTACTGAGAATGGTCACTCTTCCCCTCCCCTCTACCCATCCATCACCTTAACACCACCTTCCCTAATCACTCCCAGACTGCCAAGGTCATTCCTTTCTTAGCTGTTGGTACCTGGATCACCCTTCTGGAACCTGTTCATCCATTTAATAAATATGTATTGAGCAACCATTATGTGTTAATTACTTGAGTTAAGTACTGGAGTAAAGAAATCAAACATGGCCTTACTCTCTAGGGAGCCTCATAAGCATTATTCACAATCAAAGCCTTTTCTCCTTTCCACCTCTGGCCTAATGTCATTAAATCTTCAAGTGTACAACCAACCCCCCTGACTCTGCATTCAAGCTCAGAGATGACCTTCTAATGGTCACTT
The DNA here is from genome assembly GCA_004026745.1 of Myrmecophaga tridactyla. NCBI lineage: Eukaryota > Metazoa > Chordata > Mammalia > Pilosa > Myrmecophagidae > Myrmecophaga > Myrmecophaga tridactyla. Next base: position 5,934 of record PVIY010053838.1, on the reverse strand, counting down.
CTCTTTCCAAATAGCCTTTTTCTCTTTCCCTGTAGCTAATCAGACCCCTCATTGGTTAAAGATTTTATTCTGGCCTGTATGTCAGTCTCTGTGAGCTTGATTAATATGAGTCTGCCTCAAGAGACACAGCCATTCTTGATGTCTGGAGCATACAAAGCTGAAGGCCAGACCACAGGCTTGTCAAATTCATTGCACAGAGGCCCCTCTGGGTCTTCTCTGAACTTATCCCTCCTTGTCATTTTGTATTTCTTTTTTTTTTTTAATTTTTATTGATAAAATAACATATCAGCACATACATTCTTAACATACGAACATTCCATACATGTTGTAAAATCAATGGCTCACAATGTCATCACATATATTTATATGTGGTGTATATTTATCACCACGATAATTTTTTAGAACATTTGCATCACTCCAGAAAAAGAAACAAAAAGAAAAAAGAATAAACTCATACATACCATACCTCTTCCTTCCCCTCTCATCGACCACTAGTATTTTCATTTACCCAATATATATATTTTTTTAATTTTAACATTTGTTCCCCCTATTATTTATTTATTTTCAATCCATATGTTTTACTCATCTTTCCATACCATAGAAAAGGAGCATCAGACACAAGGCTTTCACAATCACACAGTCACATTACAAAAGCTATATTATTATACAATCAGCTTCAAGAAACAAAGCTACTGGTACACAGCTCTACAGTTTCAGGCATATTTTGTATTTCTAAAACTGATCACAGTAGTCTCATGGATGTGAGGAAGCAAAGAGCATAAGCAGGTTATTGTGAGGTATTCTTATTATTGTGCATAGACAGACCCCAGAGCCTTTATGCCCTGAGGGATTTAGACCTGCTTGGATATCATCTGGCCTTTCCCCTAGAGGGATACAATAGGTGTTTGTTCATGGGCAAAGCTCTGATAAATGCCTCAGTTAGAGCTTTTAAAAAAGGGGGGAAAAACAAAGGTTAATTAGAAGGAGAACACGATTTCAATGATTTGAAAACAATGAGTACAAGACAGTCTCACTGTTCTTGTACTTAATAAAAGTGTTTTTTTAATTCAATTACTTTAAATTCTCTATTAACTCAATAGAAAGAGAGTTTTACAATAATTAACTCATTCTAAAAAGTAAAATTTGAGCCAAAAAAAAAAAAGAGATAAATCTCAGGGGGAGTACACAATGTACACAGTGTACACAGATTCACAGATTCACAGATGCTTCGTTTACATATACAATGTGCTAAAATCCAGTGATACCAGTTCAATGATGACGGTGTGACAAGTTTCTGTTTGTCCCTCCAAATCTGCTCATTAATCGACTAATGTCGGTTTTAGCAAATGCTTGGAACTTAGCCAGACTCTCTAGGATAAATGATTTTTTTAAATAATTAAGTTATGAAAATTCTATTTCATATACAATAGCTTTCATGATTTTTCTACCATTTAGTGCTGTCACCTCCCAACTCCTTGGAATTCCCCAACTCTGCACTCAGTCCCATGTCAGACTTTCCTACTCGAAAGATACTCTTTCATCGAGTGGTCAACTATGCTCGAAGAATAGGGCAGGGCTGAATCTTGGTGCCATGTTTGTCCCTTGGTAGACCCTAGACCCGCAGGTGCTGCTTCTGTCATCATGGCACATTTTAGGGTGACAGAACTAATGGCCAATGCCTGCATGATCAAAATGAGGCCAACAGATTCTTCCATCTACACTTGGCCCCAATCTCATGTACCTTCATGGAGGATGGCATGGAATCCTAGAAGATACCTCCTATCCAACGTGAATGCAGCAGCATGCCCCAGGAGTGAGCCATTCCTGTCTGGATTCCCTTCCCAGGTCTGCAAGGGTGACCTTTGGTAAGGAGTCCTGGAGCAGGGGCTGAGGTCATGGTGGAGGACCCCAGAGTCCATGGGTTGTTGAAATTTGGTTTTGAAGGGGTCTAGCCAAGAAGTGAAGACCAGATGCAAAGGGAGGGACTAAATTCAGCAAGCCAGCCCTAGAGGATGACCAGGAGGCAGCCTCAGGAGATGGGGTAGAGCATGAAGTTTCCGCCAGGGCCTTTTGGGATAATTCAGTGGAAAAATGAGCAAGACAGGCACTAAATATACTCCTGTTTTATCACCCAGATCAGAAGTTGCTCTTGGGCTGGATGCATTATGACTTAAGCCACAGCTTTATTCTAAATCAATAGCTGTTCAGATGTGGGCTTCTTTTTATACCTGACCTTTTGCTTCCCTTGTGTTCATATTTAAAGCAGAGAATAAATCTCTGCTTCCCTTGTGTTCATATTTAAATTGTGTTTAAATATGAACACTTGTGTTTCTCCAAATGTTTCTTCTCCAACTAGATTATGAGACTCTGAAAAGCAGAGAACATGTTTTATTCATTGTTATATCTATCAACCACCCAATAAACATTTCTTGTGCAATAAATACATTAATCATAAGAAAAAGATGAACAGGCATTTTGCTAGGTGTTTGCCTTAATGATTACATTTACTTCTTAGAGGGAACCAACAAGAGATACAGTTATAGATATAGACATAATGTAAATATTATAATATTTATTACAGGGATTGGCTCACATGACTGTGGGGGTGGACAAGTCCAAATTCCATAGGTAAGGCTGCATGCTCAGAACTCCAATGAAGGTTTTGATGAATTCCTCAGGAAAACCTGGCTGGTTGAAGTAAAGATAGAAATTCTTCTTTCTGACTGCTGAAATAATCAATTCTCCCTATAAGGCTTTCAACTTATTGGATGAGACTCCTTTCATTGCTGAAAGCAATCTCCTTTGTTGATTGTAGATGTAGTCAGCCATAGAAGCAATCAACTGACTTATTACTTAAATCTAGAAAATATCCTTTCAATAACAATCAGGTCAATGATTGCTTGACCAAGCAACTGGACAGCAAAACCTAGCCTAAGTGGAGAGATGAATTTAACCATCACAGTCTATGAATCATCATCTCCATCCAAAAGATGCGAACATTGAGAATCAAATTGGTTGAATAGCATGCCCAAGTTCCTCCTGTTGGTACATGGCAAATCCCAGCTCCAAACCAAATATGTCTGACATTAAAGTAAGGGATTACTCCACGAGGGAATCTTATAGCCAACGGAGGGCATAAGGATGAAGAAACAGGCTATTCTGGGGAAATACGAAGGGAAGTTAAAGGGAAAGCAACTTTTGAGGAAAAAGTCAGAAAATTTCGGAATATGAAACTTCCCTGTTCTGAGAAATATGCAGACACAGTGTTGAGACAACGAGATGACCTGTAGTCCTGTCCCTGTCTCCTGACGGTCTGGAGCTGCCTGGGGAGACACATTCATGGTCCTCTGGGCATTCATGAAAATGCCACTTTTGCCATCATAGAACACTATGCATCTGAGAAGTGCAGGAGGACTGGGGATGCCACAGGATACCAGAATTGTGGACGAGGAGCAGCTGGAGAGCTTAAAAAAGGAGGCACATTAGGGTGCATGGGTGGTTCAGTGGTAGAATGCTCGCCTTCCATGAGGGAGACCCAGGTTCGATTCCTGGACCATGCACCACCCCCCCCCAAAAAAAGGCACATTAGTTCTTTAAAATCCCCCTGAAAACATGCAGAAAATCACCCCCAGGCGAGGTGAGGCCCCAGCTGGTTTTAACTCCATGTGGAGACCCAGCCAGACTCCTGGATAGATGGCCAGGCCTCAGGATAGACGGCCCTTACACTCATGACACGGCTGTGGAGTTTGCCAGAACCTTTCCAGTATGTCATACACATTGCATAACAGCCTAGGAGATTTGAGGTCATGCATATATTTGCATCCCCATGTTACAAATGAAGACAATCAGACTCAGTGACCTTCCCAAGGTTATACAGCTCATGTCTGGACACCAATCCAGGGCCATCAATCAGCCCAGAATTTTTCTGGAACAAAGCAAGGAAGGACATAGACTCGGTATTGGAATTAGAAAGGTGCCCTGAGGCCATCTAGCACTCACCATCCCTGCCCCTACACCCAGGTGGGAATCTCCTCAATTGCTTAAGCATCCTAGGTCTGGCACAGTCGCCGTCCCAGGAGTCAGCCCACACCATTTTTGGATGATACTCATCATGACAATGCTTGACCTCATTTGGAGCAGGGGCCCTGCTTGAGCCCAAGCTGAGTCACTCTAGGGCTCAGGCCTGACTGCAAAGCTCTCGGAGAACAAGAAGACAGGCCAGCAAGGACTGTTTGCCAAAAAGGCCATATGACTCCTGCAGGAGATTCAGGCTGAGCACATGCTCACTGGTTTGCTACCAGAACAATAGGCCCATTGTTAGCCTCTTTTCAGGGGGCAGGCAGGAGGGCATGCCTGCCCCTTCTGTAGATGGAGGAGATGTCTATGTGTATAACAGGATAACGTAAGTATACAGGAGACAGAATGCTCCAAGAAATCAGTAAGAGAAAGTCAATCCAAGGGAATAAAAAAAACAACAAATATATGAACAGGCAAGTCACAGAAGAGGAAATGCAAATGTCTAATGAACACATGAAAATGCACTCAACTTTACCAAGGGCCAAACAAATGAGTAGAATAATGAGATATATTTTTATCTACTGACAAAAATCAAAAAGTGCTGGTGAGGATGTGGGAAAACAGGTCCCATAGTGAGAATGTATACTTATGCAGACCTCTTGGAATACATTTTACTCTACTTATTAAATTAAAAAATGTGTTCTTTTAGACTTGTGCCCTCCCATGTACTTAAGTTTAAGTGTAAATTAATTAAAATTTTTATAAGTTGAAGTATCAGTTCTTCAGTTGCAGTAGCCATCATTGCAAGAGCTCAAAACCTCTATGTGACTAGTGGCTACTATATTGGACAGAGAAGAATAGAATATTTCATCATTGTAGAACATTCTATCAGACGTGCTGCCCTAGATCCAGAAATCTTACTTGTAGATATTAAATCTTGGAGAAATGCTAATACACTGTGCTGGTTTGAAGCTGTTTAGATACCAGAAAAAGTTAATCCATCACAAAAAATAAATTAAACCACTCCTGTGGGTGTGAATCTATTGTGAGTAGGACCTTTTGATGAGGCTACTTCAATTAAGGTGTAGCCCACCTCAATCAGGATGGGCCTTAATCTTATTACTGGAGTCCTTAAAGTAGAATGAAATTCAGACAGAGAGAGGGAGAGAGAGAGAAAGCCACAGACAGCTGAACATCAGCAGAATTCAGAGATGCTGTCATGTGCCTTGCCATGTGACAAGCTAAGAACCAAACCCCAACCAAAACCATGCCTGCCAACCTTAAAGAAGACCTAGGGCTTTATCTGAGGTTCTATGCACTATGATTACTTTCCAGAAACCTACATCCTCCAGATGGGTTCCTATGCCAGAAAGTCCTGAAACCCAGTGGGGCCAGCCTCTCCAGACCATCAACTTGTTCCAACTCCCTATCCTATATTAGTAACAGCCCTTTCCAAAAGGAGAAAGTTATAACAGAGAAGATAGAATTTAACAAGTGAGTATGATAGCTGAATCTTTATATTGCTATTTCTTTTAGTCTCTAGTGTCTTGGAGCAGCTAGAAGTAAAAACCTAAAATTGTGAGATTGTAACCCATCCAAAACTCTGAAATCTGTTCTACAACTAATTGTTGCAGTGTGCTTTGAAAGTTGTTGCTTTTTTATATATTTGTTATTTTTCACAACAACAAAAAAGAACAAGTGGTGAGATAAAAAAAAGTAAAATAAATAATAATAATAAGGATGAAGGCAAAAAAACACTTTCCATCTAGATTAAATGTCCCAAACAGTATTTTAAGACATACTAATGCTGCATGGGAAGTTAATAGGCATATCAGATAAAAGGAATTCTGTGTTCAAATAAGTTAGTAAAAACTGGCTTTAAAAGATAAATGTGTCATGACATCTAGGGGTGAAAGT
>PVIY010053837.1:0-14489 GCA_004026745.1 Myrmecophaga tridactyla | reverse complement strand
TCCAGCAGCATGTTAAAAGAATTATACATCATGACCAAGTGAGATTTATGCAGATATACAATGCTGGTTCAATACAAGAAAATCGAATACTGTGATACACTGTAACAAAAAGTCAAAGAGGAAAAAACATGAGCATCTTGATTGATGCAGAAAAGGCATTTGACAAAATGGCTTTCTTGATGAAAACACTGCAAAGGATAGGAATATAAGGAAACTCCCTCAAAATAATAAAGGCAATCTATGAAAAAAACACAGCTAACATCATCCTCAATGGGGAGAGACTGAAAGTTTCACCCCTAAGATCAGGAACAAGACAAGGATGCTCACTGTCACCATTGTTATTCAACATTGTGCTGGAGGTTCTAGCCAGAGCAATTAGATAAGAAAAAAATAAAAGGCCACTCAAATTGGAAAGGAAAAAGTAAAACTCTCACTGTTTGTAGATGATATGATACAATATGTCAAAAATTCCAAAAAATCTATAGCAAAGCTAATAGAGCTAATAAATGAGTTCAGCAAGTGTCAGGGTACAGGATCAATGCCCAGAAATCAGTAGTGTTTCCATACACAAGTAATGAGCAACCTGAGAAGAAAGTCAAGAAAAAAATTCTATTTTCAGTAGCAATCAAAAGAATCAAATATTATAATAAATTTAACTAAGGATACAAATGATCTATACACAGAAAACTATAAGAAATTCCTTAAAGAAATCATGGAAGACCAAAATAAATGGATTGAAAATCTAAATATAGTTAAAATGTCAATTGTATCCAAATTGATTTATAGTTTGAATGCAATACCAATTAAAATCCCAACGATTTACTTTGCAGAAGTAGAAAAACCAATAACCAAATTTATTTGGAAGTGCAGGGTGCCTTGAATAGATAAAAATGTCTTTAGAAAGAAAACTGAAATGGGATGTTTTGCACTACCTGGCCTTAAAGCATATTACAAAGTTAAGTGGTTAAAACATCATGATACTGGAATGAAGATAGATATACCAACCAATGGAATCAAATTGAGTGTTCAGAACTACAACCTCTCATGTATGGGCAATTGATTTCTGTTAAGGCAGTCAAGCCAACACAACTGGGACAGAGCAGCCTATGCAATAAGTGGTGTTTGAACAACTGGATATCCATATGCAAAAGACTAAAAGAGGATCCCTATCTCACACAAAAATAATTTTTATATCCTATACAAATGTAGGGAGATATCTTTTAAATCTTGAGATAGGAGGTGGTTTCCTAGACCTTACATCCAAGCATGAACAAGGAAAACAGAAATAGATAAATGAGACCTCCTCAAAATTAAACACTTTTGTGCATCAAAGAACTTTGTCAGTAAAGTTAAAAGGCAGCCTACACAATGGGGGACAATATTTGGAAGTCACATATCAGATAAGAGTTTAATATCCAGGAAACATAGAGATTCTACAACACAAGAAGAAATACAAAGAACTCAATTTAAAAATGGGCAGAAAGATATGAACAGATAATTTTCAAAAAGGAAATACAAATGGCTAAAATGCACATGAAAAGACACTTAACTTCACTGGCTATTAAGGAAATGCAGATCAAAACCTCAATGAGCTGTCATCTCACACCCACTAGAATGGCCAATACCAATAAAACAAGAAATGAAAGTGCTGGAAAGGATGTGGAGAAAGAAGCACAGTTATCCATGCTGATGGGAATGTAATAAAGGTGCACCTGCTCTGGAAGGCAGTCTGGTGTTTCCTCAGGAAGCTAAGTATAGAACTGCCATATGATCCAGCAATCCCATTAATAAGTATACATTCAGAACAACTGAAGGCAAGGGCACAAATGGACATTTTCACACCGATGTTTATAGCAGCATTATTTATGATTGCCAAGAAATGGAAACAGCCCCGATGTCCATCAACAGATGAGTGGCTAAACAAGCTATTGTATATTCATACAATGGAATATTATGTAGCTGTAAGACAGAATAAAGTCATGAAGCATGTAACAATGTGGATGAACCTTGAGGACATAATGCTGGGTGAAATTAGCCAGAAACAAATGGACAAATGGGTGGGGGGGTGCAATGGTAGCTCAGTGGCAGAATTCTTGCCTTCCATGCCAGAGAGCCGGGTTCAATTCCCAAAGCCTGCCCATGCCAAAAAAAATGGACAAATACTCTATGGTCTCACTAATAGGAACTAACATTAATGAAAGAACTTTGAGAGTTAAAAATTAAGAATACAGGTTAACACAAGATACAAAGAGAGTAGAGATTAGGCATTTAGTTTTAAGGAATAAAAAATGTGCAACAGAACTTATAAAAACTCAGAAGGGGATAGCACAATACTACTTGATTGTAGCACAATAATTTAAGTTCACTGAATGAAGTTGAATGTGAGCATGTAGAGGGAGAAGGTCTGGGGCATGTATGACACCAGAAGAAAAGTTGGAAGATAAAGAATGAGACGGTATAACTTAGGAATGCTTAGTGTGGACAGTGGTGATGATTAAATGTACAAATATCAAAACAGTTTTGCACCAGGGAGAACAAATTAATGTTGACATTGCAAGGTGTTGAAAATGGTATAAGGGATGGTATACAGGAAAAATACAAACAGGGCAAAGTAGGGTCTATCATCAACAGTACTACTGCAATATGCTTCCACTGAATGTAACAAAGGTATTATGCCAAAACTAAATGTCAGCAAGTGGGGGACATAGGGGAGGGATATGGATTCTTTGTAGAAGACAAGGAAATGTCTTCATATCGATTATGTTGGTGATACCATGGCTATTTCCTTAGGTTGAATTGCATGATGTGCAAAAAAAACTGTTTAAAAATGAACAGAGAGAAAGAAGTGCAAGAGAAAATGTGGAAAAAGACATATACCTATTCACAGTTGGTAGGAAAGTTGAGAGGTGCAGCTTCTCCAGATGGCAGTGTGGTGGTTCCACAAGAGGTTAGGTGTGGGGTTGCCATATGATCCTGTAACCCCATTGCTAGGTATAAACCTAGAGGAACTGAGAGTAAGGACACAAATGGACATTTACAGAATGGTCTTTATGGCAGCAGTGTTCGTGACTCACAATGGATGGAGGTGGGTGAGGGTGCAATGACTGAGGAATGGAAGGGTGAACTGGACTACTGAGCAGCTGCAAGAGGAATGAAGTCATGAGCATGAGGCATGCAATTATGTGAATGAACCTTAAGGACTGTATGTTGCATGAAATGTCAGAAACAAAAAGACAAATAGTTTCATGCCTTACTCATATGGACTAACTGAAATGTACAAGCTCAGAGAATTCATGTTGAGACCATGGATTATCAGGTTGATGCCTATTGTAAAGGGTACTAGATTTTAAGCTCTTACAGCAGTCACATATATTCAAGAGCTGAGACATTCTGGGATATTGAGCTATTTGTGTATAACCTGGTCATTCCCTGAAAATTCAGGTATTGATGTGATGCCTGGGATGAATTAGAGCATGGAAGCTGTGAAAATCAGCATTACCCCATACAGCAACTGTTAAAAAAGTTGAAAATGTGATCAGACTTTGACTAGAGATATGAATGAATCTGATCTTGATAGGACTAAGGTAAATCAGCATACAGGGTAAAGAATGTATCCATATTTTAAAACTTCAACTTCTGTGTGAGACCAAATTGAGAGATGTTTATTTGGTGCAAAATGTATATGTTGAGTAGCACATTATGTAATTTAACTTGTATGGCCAGTTTATTTGAACACCATAATTACATGGACTCTTGCATAAAGCATGAGATCTCATTTGTTTGTACAGGTTAGTGTGATCCCCAATATATCCTAGAGTAATCTGGACAGAGAATAAAAAACTATTTGCAAAGTCCCCTTTGGGGAATGGGGAGAAAGAAGGAAATATTAAACTTCCCCATCTGAAGAATTCTTGTATTCTCACAAACAGTGTGGGCAACCAATTTAATAGCCTGAGCCCTTGATCTTGGTGCTTGCCCTCATAAAACTTATTCCTGAAAAGGAGAAGCTAAGCCTACTTAGAATGATGCCTGAGAGTCACCCACAGAGAACTTCATTTTTTGCTGAGAGATGGCCTCTCTCTCTCTAAGCCAACTCAGCTGGTGAACCATTGCCCTCATCACCTATGTGGGACATGATTCCCAGGGGTGTAAATCTCCCTGGCAATGTGAGACTGGACTCCTGGGTTGATGTGGGCTTGAGAAAGCCTTCTTGATCAAAAGGGGGAAGAGAGAAATAAGACAAAATAAGGATTCAGTGGCTGAGAGATTTCAAGCAAAATTAAAAAGACTATCCTGGAGGTTATTCTTATGCATGATATATATATATATATATCCCCTTTCAGTTTATGGTGTATTGGAGTGGCTAAAGTGAAGTACCCAAAATTGTTGAGCTGTATTTCAGTAGCCTTGATTCTTGAAGACAGTTGTATAACTATATAGCTTTTACAATGTGACTATGTGATTGTGAAAAGTGTTTGTCTGATCCTCCTTTTATCCAGGGTATGGACAGAGTAAAAATAAATAAATAATAAGGGGAATAAAGGGAAAAAAACAGATAAATTGAAATACTAACAGTCAATGAGAGGGCAGGATAAGAGGCATGGTATGTATGAGGATTTTTTTTTATAGTGATGCAAATGTTTCAAAAGTGATCTTGGTGATGAATGCACAACTATGTGATGATATTGTGAGCCATTGGTTGTTTACTATGGATGGGCTGTATGTATGTGAAAATTTCTCAATAAAACTATTTGAAAAAAGATTACACTCTGTATTTGCATGTGTGTGCATATAAGTATACATAGATTGTTATGTATCTGTTTAATTTTTAAATGCAATATAGAGCACACTTGAAAATCTTTCCTAGAAATATCAACTTGCATTATTTTTTTAATTCTGAAGGTGTTTATATGTGTATAGAAAAAATATTTACACTCTTTTGAATATTTTAAGACAAGTATGTCAAGCCATGATACGAAATGTTGGTCCCAGTGAGGATGGATCATTTAGTGTATTTTAGTTGCAAAGAATAGAAATCCCAAATCAAAATGGGCTAATTAATGACAAAAGGCATGGCTAGCAGAACACAAATCCAAGTACGTGGTGGTGTTCGGGCTGGTTGATCCAATGGCTCAATGTGGTCTCCAAGGATCTGGGTTCTTTCTGACTGTCAATTCCTACATCTGCTATGTCTGCCTCACCCAAAGCCTAGTTTCCTGGGTGGTCTTGGTTTGCCTGGCACTCACAGTGATAGCCTCAGAAATCTCTATTCATATCTAGTAGGAGAGAGGTCTCATTTTATGGTGCTCTCTGAAGAGTGAGAAACACAGAAACGCACACACTTCTTTCATTATATTGGTGTGAATTGTCACATGCCTATTTCTGAACCAGTTCATACAGAGATTGGCTTAGGCATAATTCCTAAACCAATCTCTGGCAAAAGAATATGATTCAATTGCTTGGTTTAGACCAGTTAGAGTCCATCCCTGGTGAACAGGTTTGCAACAGTAGGGGGAGGCAAACATAATATTAGCTACAGGATGGGGAGAAAAAGAGAAAACACAGGCAGATAAAATACTATATATTAGCAAAAGGTACAAACAAATACAAAATCCAGTCTTTCTATTCAAAGTGAGCCAAAGATTGGGCAGAGGTATTGAGACAAGAATTCAGTCATGGTAGAAGGGGGAACCAAAATGCTGGGTGATTAATCTTATCTCTGAAGGTATTGGAAAAAGAAGGCAGTGAGACAAAGAAAGTGGTAGGAAGACTAGAGTCAGGAGAAGGCAGGGTTTTTATTTCAGGAAACTAAGGATAATGAAGATCAAGAAGAAAACTGACTTCATATGCTGTTAGTGGGATAATAAGCTAGAGCTTTTTGTGTCTTTCTGCCTTTCTCTAGAACAGCTCCAGAGTGGGAATGAAGATCCTTGCAGGACTTATATGGCTCCAATTGTGAAGGTTAGAAGGCAGAGCAAAGCATGACACTGTGTGACAAATATTTGGTATTGGCAGGGGGTTATTCTGGCCTGAGTGTGCTGGATAAATTAAAAGACAAAGCAGAAACTCAGTTAATGAATAATCTGAATTGACTATGGGCACTATGCTTAAATAGCATATTCAGCATGGTGTTAATGGTACTTTTTAATCTCAGTTTCAGCAAAGGTCCCAAAAACCAAAAGCAGAATACAGTTGTCATGTACCCTCAAGTTTTCAGCTGTGGTAATACCATGTATGTGGGGCCTGAAGATGGGAAGGTCCACCCCACTTCTGCATTACTTATCCCCTACGTTCAGCCTAGAAAATAATTGAAGCACAAGTGATGAAGAAGATGAGATAATTTGGACTGGCTTCTTTCACTTAGCAATATACAGGTGAGGGTCTGCAATGCTTTTTCATGCCTTGATAACTCATTTCTTTTTATTGCTAAATAATATTCCATTTTGTGAAGGTACCATAGATTTTTTTTTCAGTGTTTTAACATAATTGCATTACAGTTAGGTAGTATTATGCTATACACTTCTGAGTTTTTACAATCAGTCCTGTTGTACAATCTGTATCCCTTCAGCTCCAGTTATCCAATATCTTACCCTATTTCTATCTCCTGATGGTCTCTGTTACCAATGAAATGCTCCAAGTTTATTCACTAATGTCAGTTCATATCATTGAGACCATACAGTATTTGTCCTTTTGTTTCTGGCTAATCTCACTCAGCATAATGTCCTTAAGGTCATCCATGTTGTTACATACTTCATAACTTTATTCTGTCTTACAGCTGCATAATATTCCATCATATGTATATACTACAGTTTGTTTAGTCACTCATCTGTTGATGGACATTTTGGCTGTTTCCATCTCTTCGCAATTGTAAATAGTGCTGCTATAAACATTGATGTGCAAATGTCCATTTGTGTACTTGCCCTCATGTACTCTGAGTAGATACTTAACAATGATATTGCCCAGTCATATGGCAATTCTGAATTTAGCTTCCTGAGGAACCACCAAACTGCCTTCCACAGTGGTTGTAGCATTTGATATTCCCATCAACAGTGGAGAAGTGTGCCTCTTTCTCCACATCCTCTCCAGCACTTGTCATTTCCTGTTTTATTGATAATGGCCATTCTGGTGGGTGTGAGATGATATCCTATTGTACTTTTGATTTGCGCTTCTCTAATAGCCAGGGAAGTTGAGCATCTTTTCATGTGACTTTTGGCCATTTGTATCTCCTCTTCTGAGAAGTGTCTATTCAAGTCTTTTGCCCATTTTGTAAGTGGGTTGTCTGTCTTTTTGTTATTGAGTTGAACAATCTCTTTATATATTCTGGATACTAGACCTTTATCTGATATATCATTTTCAAATATTGTGTCTCCCATTGTGTAGGCTGTCTTTTTACTTTCTTGATGAAGCTCTTTGATGCACAAAGAACTTTGAGGAGTTTCCATTTATTTATTCCTTTCTTCAATGCTCTTGCTTTGGGAGTAAGGTCTAGGAAACTGCCTCCTAGCATAAGATTTATAAGATATTTTCCTACATTTTCTTCTAACAGTTTTATGGTCTTAGATCTAATTTTTAGGTCTTTGATCCATTTTGAGTTAATTTTTGTATAGGGTGTGAGATATAGATCCTCTTTCATTCTTTTGCATATGGATACAAATTCTCTAGGCATTGAAGAGACTGTTCTGTCCCAGGTGAGTTGGCTTGACTGCCTTATCAAAGATCAATTGTCCATAGATGAGAGGGTCTATATCTGAACACTCTATTATATTCCATTGGTCAGTATATCTGTTTTATGCCAGTACCATGCTGTTTTGACCACTGTAGCTTCATAATACCTTTAAAGTCAGTGAGACCTCCGACTTCATTTTTTTTCCCTCAGGATACTTATAGCTATTGAGGGCACCCTGCCCTTTCAGATAAATTTGATTATTGGTTTTATTTTTTCTGAAAGTACGTTTTTGGGATTTTAATCTGTAAATCAATTTAGGTAGGATTGACATCTTAACTATATTTAGTCTCCCAATCCCTGAACACAATATGCCTTTTCATCTATTTAGGTTTTCTGAGATTTCTTTTTACAATTTCTTGTAGTTTTGTTTGTATTGGTCTTTTGTCTATTTAGTTAAATTTATTCCTAAATGTTTTATTCTTTTGGTTGCAATTGCAAATGGAATTTTTTTCTTGATTTCCCCCTCAGTGTGTTCATTACTAGTGTATAGAAACACTACAGATTTTTGAGTGTTGATCTTGTAACCTGCCACTTTGCTGTACTCATTTATTAGCTATACTAGTTTTCCTGTGGATTTTTCAGGTTTTTTGACATATAGTATCATATCATCTGCAAACAGTGAGAGTTTTACTTCTTTTCCAATTTTGATGTCTTGTATTTCTTTTTCTTGACTAATTGCTCTGGCTAGAACTTCCAACACAATGTTGAATAACAGTGGTGATAGTGGACATCCTTGTCTTGTTCCTGATCTTAGGGGGAAAGTTTTCAGTTTTTCCCCATTGAGGATGATGTTAGCTGTGGGTTTTTCATATATTCCCTTTATCATGTTGAGGAAGTTCCCTTCTATTCCTATCCTATGAAGTGTTTTCAACAGGAAAGGATGTTGAATTTTGCCAAATGCCTTTTCTGCATCAACCAAGATGATCATGTGGTTTTTCTGCTTTGACTTGTTGATATGGTGTATTACATTAATTGATTTTCTTAGTTGAACCATCCTTGCATAACTGGGATGAATCCTACTTGGCCATGGTGTATAATTCTTTTAATGTGCTGCTGGATTCAATTTGCTAGAATTTTGTTGAGGATTTTTGCATCTATATTCATTAGAGTGATTGGTCTGTAGTTTTGTTTTGTTTTGTTTTTTGTAATATCTTTGTCTGGCTTTGGTATGAGGGTGATGTTGGCTTCATAGAATGAATTAGGTAGCTTTCCCTCCTCTTCAATTTTTTGAAGAGTTTGAGCAGGATTTGTACTAGTTCTTTCTGGAATATTTGGGAGAATTCACATGTGAAGCCATCTGATCCTGGACTTTTCTTTTTGGGGAGCTTCTTAATGACTGATTCAATTTCTTTTATTGTGGTTTGTTGAGGTCTTCTACTTCCTCTCGAGTCAATGTTGGTTGTTCATGCCTTTCTAGAAAGTTGTCCATTTCATCTACATTGTTGTATTTATTAGCATAAAGTTGTTCATAGTATCCTCTCATTAATTCCTTTATTTCTAGGGTCAGTGGTTATGTCTCCTCTTCCATTTCTGATTTGATTTATTTGCATCCTCTCTCTTCTTTTTGTCAGCCTTGCTAAGGGTTCATCAATCTTACTGATTTTTTCATAGAACCAACTTCTGGTTTTGTTGATTTTCTGAATCGTTTTCATGTTCTCAATTTCATTTATTTCTGCTCTAATCTTCATTATTTCTTTCATTATGCTTGCCTTGGGGTTAGTTTACTGTTCTTTCTCTAGTTCTTCCAAGTGGACAGTTAATTCCTCGATTTTTGCTCTTTCTTCTTTTTTGATGTAGGCATTTAGGGCAATAAATTTCCCTCTTAGCACTGCCTTTGCTGCATCCCATAAATTTTGATATGTTGTGTTTTCATTTTCATTTGCCTCGAGATATTCACTGATTTCTCTTGTAATTTCTTCTTTGACCCAAGCCTCCACATATTTGTGAATTTTCTGGCACTCTGCCTGTTATTGATTTCCAACCTCATTCCTTTATGATCTGAGAAAATGTTTTGTATGATTTCAATCTTTTTAAATGTATTGAGACTTGCTTTGTGACCCAGAATATGGTCTATCCTTGAGAATGATCCATGAGCACATGTGAAAAAGGTGTATCCTGCTGTTGTGGGGTGTAATGTTCTATAAATGTCTATTAAGTCTAGCTCATTTATTGTATTATTCAAATTCTCTGTTTCTTTATTGATCTTCTGTCTAGATGTCCATTGATGAGTGTGGAATTGAAGTCTCCAACTATTATGGTAGATGTGTCTACTTCTCTTTTCAGTGTTTTCGGTGTTTGCCTCATGTATTTTGGTGCATAAATATTTATGATTGTTATATCTTCTTGTTGAATTATTCCTTTTATTAGTACGTAGTGTCCTTCTTTGTCTCTTTTAACTGTTTTACATTTGAAGTCTAATTTGTTGGCTATTAGTATAGCTACTCCTACTCTTTTCTGATTGTTATTTGCATGAAATATCTTTTCCCAACCTTTCATTTTCAATCTATGTCTATCCTTGGGTCTAAGATGTGTTTCCTGTAGACAGCATATAGATGGTTCTGTTTTTTAATCCACCCTGCCAGTCTATGCCTTTTGATTGGGGAGTTTAATCCATTAACATTTAGTGTTATCAATTTTGGGTAATACTTTCTTCTACCATCTTTGCCTTTGGGATTTTATATGTCATATATAATTTTTCTTCTTTTTACCTTTATTGATATTCTTCATTTCTACACTCTTCTCCACACCTCTCTCTCCTGTCTTTCCGTATCTGCCTCTAGTGTTCCCTTTAGTATTTCTTGCAGACCTGGTCTCTTGGTCACAAATTCTCTCAGTGATTTTTTTGTCTGAAAATGTTTTAATTTCTCCTCATTTTTGAAGGACAATTTTGCTGGATATAGAATTCTTGGTTGGCAGTTTTTCTCTTTTAGTAATTTAAATATATCATCCCACTGTCTTCTTGCCTCCATGGTTTCTGCTGAGAAATCTACACATAGTCTTATTGGGCTTCCCTTGTATGTGATGGATTGCTTTTCTCTTCCTACTTTCAAGATTCTCTCTTTCTCTTTGACCTCTGATGTTCTGATTAGCAAGTGTCTTTGGGTACTTCTATTTGGATCTATTCTGTCTGGGGTACGCTGCACTTCTTGGATCTGTAATTTTAAGTCTTTTGTAAGAGTTGGGAAATTTTCAGTGATAATTTCCTCTATAAGTTTTTCTCCTCCTTTTCCCTTCTCTTCTCCTTCTGGGACACCCACAACACATATATTCATGCACTTCATGTTGTCATTCAATTCCCTGAGTCCCTGCTCATATTTTTCCATTCTTTTCCCTATATTTTCTTTTGCTTATCGGATTTCATTGTTCCATCCTTCAGTTCACTAATCCTATCTTCTGCCTCTTGAAATCTAACATTGTAGGTTTTCACTGTTTTTTCATCTCTTCTACTATGTCTTTCATTCCCATAAGTTCTGTGATTTGTTTTTTCAGACTGATTTCTTCTTTTTGTTCATTCCTTGCCTTCTTTATATCCTCCCTTAATTCATTGATTTGGTTTTTGATGAGGTTTTCCATGGCTGTTTGAACATTCTGAATTAATTGTTTCAACTCCTGTATCTCATTTGAATTGTTGGTTTGTTCCTTTGACTGGGCCATCTCTTCAATTTTCCTAATGTGATTCATTATTTTTGCTGGCATCTATGTATTTAATTACCTTAATTAGTTTAATCTGAAGATTGTCTTCACTTCTCTTACCTAGGATTTTCTTGCTGGATGAATTTGTTGTCTATCTTTTCTTTAACATTCAGTTCAGCTTATTCTGGACCACTAGCTTAGGTTTTGTTTAACAGAGCAGAATTTTTCAGTTCTTGTTTTCTTGTTTATTGCCCTGCTTGTATGGTGCCTTTTCCTCCCACCCTTAGGAGGGTCTACTTAGGTATTATAGGCCCCAGTCAGATTTTCCCAGATCAAGCTGGCCTCCTGTCAGGAGGAAAAAGTCACCTGCATCAGTTTTCCCTGAGGGTGAGGCCCAGCAAGTTGGAAGATTTTCCTGTGAAGTCTCTGGATTTTTTTATTTTCCTGTCCTGCCCAGTATGTGGTGCTTGTCTGCCTGTGGGTCCCACCAGCATAAAATGATGTGGTACCTTTAACTTTGGCAGACTCTCCCTGCTGGGGGTATGGTTGAGACTGAGGAGAGACTGTAGTCTGGCTTTAATGCCTTCCAATTTCCAAGCCCTGTGGTCTGAATTCCTTGAGGGAGAGATTCCACTTGAGCTAGGGTCCACCCCTCCCCTGGGGAAGGCACAGTCTCCAGACGAACACTGAAATAAGCTTGTTTCTGCCTATGCCTAGGGCAGTTGCAGCCTGAGAAGCCTTGCAGCTGTTTCCAAAGGCAGTCAGTCCTTTGCAGAGACACAGCCACAAAAAAGAAAGAGAAAAATCCTTCTCAGAGTAGGACCTCCATTCCTCAGGTTTGCCAATCAAGAGCATAAGCTTGTATGTTGCTTCGTGTACCTTCAGATCCTATGTGCCCCTTTCTTTCCTTCAGGGTCCAGACCCTTTCAAGTATTATGTGATATCTGATCCAAAAAAACCTTTTCTTCTTTTTTTTTCTTTTTCCATCAGCCCTGCCCCCTCAGCGCCAGGGCAAAAATCAGCAACCTCCACTTTGACCAGGTTCGCCTAACTGAAGACCTATTTTTAGTAGTCAGAATTTGTGAATTAATTCCACACTTGAAGCTTAGTTGTGCTCAGCCCCTGCTGCTGGTCAAGTCCCTTTCCTTTCCCCTCTGGGAAGTAGCCTGTGGGGTAGGGGCACCAGTCACCACAGCTTGGGGAAACTCACAGTTCTGGGGGGGGTGCTCACAGCTGGTCCAGCTGGTCCAGACTGGGGTACGCTGCTGTGTCCAGTCACTGATGTGGCCCCAGCAGTTGTTCTGTCCTGTTCCTGGCTATTTAATAGCTGTTCTGGAGGATGAACTAAATCCCACACCTCTCTAAGCTGCCATCTTGGCACTCTTTCCTAAAAATTGGTACCAAAGATTTTTGATCCAGTCATCTATTGAAAGTGTGAATGTGTGACTCACACTCCCTTTATCCAGTGTGTGGACAGATGAATAAGAAAAAAAAAGGCAAAAATAAATAAACAATAGGGGGGATGAGGGCCCTGGGATGTGTTGGGTGTTCTTTATAACTTTTATTTTTGTTCTTTTCAAAAGAGAAATGAAAATGCTCAAATCTCAATTGTAATGTTGCATGCACAGCTTTATGATGATACTGTGAATGATTGTACACTTTGGATGATTATATCAATAAAAAATAATTGAAGAAAAACAACTTGCCATTGATAAGATATGTAGATTAATGTAATTGAATAGAGTGTTTAGAAATTAATTATCATATTTATGGCGAAATGATTTTTCACAAGTGAACAAAAATCATTCAACTGAAAAAGAATATTTTTTAAAAATGACGTGGGAAAACTAGATGTCCATATGTAAAAGAATTAAGATGGTATCCTACCATACATTATACAGATAACTAAGCTCACAGTGGAGCAAAGACCTAAATATAAGAGTCATAACTATATAACTTCTAGAAGAAAATATAGAGAAGCATCTTAAAGAACTTGTATTAGGCAATGGTTTCTTAAACTTTACACTCAAAGCACAAAGAACAGAAGAAAAAATAGATAAAACCTTATCAAAATTAAAATATTTTTGCATCAAAGGACTTTATCATGAAAGTAAGCACCAATCTACACAATGGGAGAAAATATTTGGAAACCACATATTCAATAAGGGTATATTATCCACAATGTATAATGAAATCTTACAACTCAGCAAAATAAGAAGTAAACTACTTTTAAAATGGACAAAAAGCTTGAATAAAATTTCTCCAAGGATGTTGTACGACTCACCAAAAATTACATAAAAAGATATTCAATGTCATGAGCCATATTTGGGGAAATGGAAATCAAAACCACAATGAGATACCATTTCACATTCACTAAAGTAGCTACTGTTAAAAAAAAAAAAAGCACAAAACTGCAAGAGTGAGAGAGGATGTGAAGACAGAGGAATACTCATTAATTGTTGGTGGGAATGTAAAATTGTGCAGCCACTGTGTAAAATAGATTGGCAATAGCTCAGTAACTTAAGAATAGAATTACCATATTATCCAGCAAACCCACTTCTAGACTTAAACCCAAAATAATTGAAAGCAGGGATGCAAATGGATATAGTCACATCAACATTCATAGCAATATGATTCACAATTGCCATAAGATGGAAGCAACCCAAATGACCATCAACAGCTGAATAAATAAATATGTTATATACACACAATAGAATATCATTCTGTTGTTTAAAGAAATGAAGTTCTGATATATGCACAACATGGATGAACCTAGAAAACATCATATTGAGTGAAATAAGCTAGACAGAAAAGGACAAGCATTTTATGATTTCACTGATATGCAGTAATTAGAGTAAGTGAATTCGGAGAGTCAGAAATTAGGATACAGGACATGGGAGGGTGGGGCAAGCAATGGAAAGTTAATCCTTCCTTGGTAGAGAATTTCTGTTTGGGGTGATGGAAAATATGGTAATGGATGATGGTGATAGTAGCAGAACTTGTGAATGTAACTAGCACTACTGAATTATGTTTTTGAATATTGGTAAAAGGAGAAATGAAATTTTAGGTTGTATATATATTACTAGAATAAAATTAAAACACTGGATTGCAAACAAGAACACTGAAACCT
>PVIY010053836.1:0-14496 GCA_004026745.1 Myrmecophaga tridactyla | reverse complement strand
ATGAAGAACAGCTCAGCACCAAATGAGATAGTCAGAGAACAAGTATTTAAAAGAAAATTTAGATTGGAAAAATATCAAATAGTAACATAGAAATACTACAGTAAGTAGATTGACCCACCAGCAAAAATAAAAATAGAGTGTTTTATTTTCCTGGAATGCTTAAAGAACATATCATGAAATGGGTTGGCTTAAACAATACGAATATTTAGCTTACAATTTCAGGTCAGGGAATTGACTAAACCAAAGTATCATCAAGACAGTCCTTTCCTTCTGAAGACCAGCAGCCAGTGAGCCTAGCTTCTCTGCCACTTGGTGAGGCACATGGCAACCTATGCTGGTCTCTCTCTTCTTTTCCAGGTTTTATTGCTTTCAGCTTCTTGCTTCCAATATTCTTCCTCTGTCTCTCTCTTTTTCTCTCTCCTTCTCTCTCTCTGTATGCATTCTGTTTATAAAGGACTCCAGTAAGAGAATTAAGACACATCCTATATGAGGTGGGTCACACCATAATTGAAGCAACCTTATCAAAATTTCTTATTTAAATCTTGTCCACATCCACAGGAATGGATTAAATTTATCAACATGATCTTTTCTGGGATACATACACCTTCAAGCCACTAGACTCCAAACTCTCACGCACTGGGTCCCATGTTTTTCTTTATGCAAAATGAATTCATTCCATCATAATATCCCCCAAACATTGTCATTTCAGTAACAATGTTTAATACAAAGTTGACCACAGGTGTGCTGGGGCACAATTTCACTCTCTCTGTGAACCTGTGAAACCTACAGAGAAAGTTCTCTCTTTCCAATAGACAAAAGAAAGACAAGAATAGAATAAACATTCCTGTTTCCATAGGGAGAAATTGGAAAGAAAACAGGAGTTACAGGTCCAAAACAGTTCTGAAACCCAGAAAAGTATAGCCACATTATTTATAGTTCGCAGAGTCACCTATGATATTTTGTCCTTAGGCTCTAATGGAGCAGCTGCACAACCCCTTCCAAGCCCTTGTACAACTCTTCCTTGTCTTCCCAAACACTAGGTGAAGGCTACATCCTCTGAGAACTCTGTGGTTCTCAGATATGTTTTTTTAAAAAGCAATTGCTTTTTGCTCAATAACTGTCAGTAAGGATGACTAAAAATAGTTTGTGTTCAGCTGGTCAAATGTCGACAGAGTGCATATTTAATAGATACATGCATCTAATTTTAACATGATTTCCTATGATTTTAACATGGTGTCATATGATTGTAAAAAAATAGAAATAATTTGCTTTTTTTGAGAAGGACTATTCATTAGAAGTGATATGGGTTCTTTGGGAATGCAAAATTGAGTTTAATTCTATGCTAACATTAGATAAATCACTAACTAAAATGAAAAAGAAAATAAGAAGTCACATTTATTATTAGAGAGATGAAGAGTTTGAATTGAAATGGAGAGAATATAATGTTTTTCTCACGTACCATGATATAATCACTATGCTGTCTCAGTATGTAAGCCTTATTATTACCATCATTTTAAAGAAGAAAGAACTGAGACTCATAGATCTTAATTACTTTGCTCAAGAACAGAGCCCTAGTTTGTGCTGAAACTAATTTTTTCTCTAATCTGAATAACCCATGATTTAATGGTGGACTTGTGCATTTGATATTTTTTAGTTTATTTACTAGTTCATGGAAAAGGACATGAATGTAGATGAAAACATCCTAAAGAAGGCAGTGCTGCAACAGCAACAGGCTAAAACAATGAGTCTGTCTTAAAGGAATTCATTTCATGGCTTTAATTAATATGAATTTATAACATACCTACTTTACTTTGATCCTTCCACAAATTATTTTGATAATATATATTAGTTTCTCTTATGGGATCCTTTGATAATGTACATTTTCCCCCTTGGTTTCTTGACTCATTTTCCCTCATTCCTCTTTCCTTGTAACTAAATCCTTCCTTTTGGTCAAGAAACCAAAATATATAGAAGTCACCTCACAAATTTCCTTCCTATATTCATCCATATTAATGTGTCTTTTAAATTCCTATTGAATGATATTGAGGAAACCAATAATCTATATTATGCAGACTATTTTTAAATCATTTGACTTACCAAAGTGGAGTCGGAAATTATAAATTTATTCTCTTTTGGGAATTTACTTCATTCTTTATACATTATATAATAAATTCTAACTCACTGTCCTAACATCTCTTATTTATTTAAGCCATATAATAATAAGAAAAAAAGGAAATCCACTTTTCAAACAAAATCATCATCTGTGTATTGCTTAAATAAGGGAATGATAAGATTTCCCAGAACAAGAAATTTTCTTTGGAATATCTGAAAATTCTCATAAGAAATAATTTTAAATGAGGTATATATCTAAGTCCACAGAGTGATAATTATATAAAGACAGTATTATACCACATACAAATAAGAATATTTGCAAATGGAATATTTCAAAGCATAAGTAAATTTCCTTATGGCTACTGCCTTTCTTCTGGAAATTTCTGATTACATGTGAAAAGTGAGAAATATGTGAATATTTTAGGTGGTGACATAAGTATTTACTGAGTAGCGAACTAGATGATGTTGAGGAGTCTTCTAATATCTAAAAGGAGAATATGATTTGTCACTTTAAATAGGTGATTCCTTCGATTTACATGCTGAGATCATATAAACCAGTTTCTCATCAACACTAATTGATAAACTCACATTTGTTCATGGAAAAGTGTCAGCAAATAGTCAGATCTGTAGAAGTGCTCACCTTAATCCTTCCATTGCATCACTGTGACTTCCCATGGTTTATAAAAGGTCTGCTGTATTGGAGTATGAGGGCAAAAGAAATAGGTATTTTTAAAAAAATGCTCATTCCTGTCAAACAAGCAATAAAAATGCAAACATGGTGACATGCTCCCAGACCTCGATAAATTTTTAAACTATTATGGACTCATGCAATTAATGTGCCATTGGGAGTCAAACAAGAAACAAAAAGCAGCATTGATGAGTAAAATATGTAATATGTCATGGGGTGGAAATTTACAGTGATGCCCAGAACAACCTGTAGTTTAGCTCTAGTTCCCATCTCTTCTTACTTTCTCAAGAATGTTGGCTCTGTCCAACTCAAACCCTTGATCTGTTTAATGCATAATCCTAGTTAAATACTAGACACATGAATCTAGGCTAATACCTGGATTGGAGATTGAAGTACAGTGGACTTTGACAAGCTGACCTAAGGAGAATATCCAATAATAAATTTCCATTCCCAACTCACACTAGTTTCTCCAGACTGTCTCAGCAATACCATCATTATAAGGAGAGGAAATGGCATTTCTGACACAGAACTCACTTTCCTAGGAGAATTTTCAGATATGAGATAAATCAGCTACCTTATCTACATCATTTTCTTGAGCTATGTGATCACCCTTACTGGAAATGCCATTCTGAGCCTACTAACTTGGATGAAGTCCCAACTCCACACTCCCATATACCTGCTCCTCTACCATCTTTCTGTTATGTATTTAAATCTCATCTCTATCACAATCCCTAAGATGGTTACTGATCTCAGGGTGGAGAGGAAAACCATCTCACACACTGGCTGTGGAATACAGATGCTGTTGTATGTAGCCATCCGGGTTCTGATGTTCTATGATCCCTATGTCTTCATTTGCAACCCACTGAGGTATTCAATCATGATGAATTCCAGAGTCTGTCCGCCCATGACCACTCTCTCCTGGGTGGTGGGGTTCCTAAAGTCCTTGGCCACACCCAAGAAGTTCTCTTGGATAGGACCAAAAGTAAACCCCAGAGGTGCTCCTGTCCATGGACCATAATCTAGTCTTGAAGGGGACGAACTCTTCCCTCAGAAAACCTCTCAGCCTAAGTCACCCAATCAGCACACCATGTTTCCACAAAGCATCTCCCTATCTTTCTTTCACCCTGTAGATTTCACAGGCAGAAGCCAGTCTTTAGTCCCCTTGTGTTTCAGTTTCCTTCAAACATACATCAATATCTTCTGGGGGTCTTTGTTCCATATTTGGTGTGAGGTGCTGCAACTATACTACCTCTCCTTTTTTTTCTGAGACAGTGGTTCAGAATATATCTACATATTTTTTTTAAACCTACTTGTTGTCCAAGTCTTAGTTCTTATGTACTCCCTGTTGATGATTTGCAAATCCATATATGGATTATATCCTTTAAATAACCTATATGCAGACCTGCTATTTATTTTGGATTAGGACATCAACAATGTTTGCAGTTCAAAGACTGTATATTAACATATCTGAACTTATATAGTAAATATTTCTATGTTTGGAGTACAAGGAACACACAATTCAGCTCAGTTAGCCATATTGCCTCAACTTCTTTCCTCTCTAAACTAATCTCAAACCACTCTGTCAAACTGTTCATCTGAACCTCATAGTTCTTCTTTCACATCCTCAGCCAGTTCTAATCTTTCCATACTTTGACAGTTGTCCTGAATTTAATGCTCCAAACTTTTGATGTGACAAGATTTCCACCTATTACTTGTCCCTATTTCAGTGAAGTTTTTCCTGACAAGTGGATCTATTTAACTGCCCCCTGACATGGTTTTATATCTGATAATTTTGCCATTCCTGCATAACATTTAAAAATCTGCAATTGCTTAATTTTCAAATTTTCATTGGTTTATTGTCTTTCTTGTGGGCCTAAACTTCAAGAGGACATTGTCTATTTATCTTGTCATTATAAAAATATTACAGCCAAATGTAAGAGCTCACAGATATCACATAATATTTATTGAGTACATAACAAATGACTAAGTTGGAAGTTATGATAACCTGAACTCCAAAGCAGCCCTGAGGTGGAGAAATGTATGGACAAGGGGGACAATTAATTAGGGATGTTTCTTGGAGAGTACAGTATACATTTGAGGGTCTTTTCTTCATAACATAGGTGCTCCTCTGGTTTGAGGGAAAGTCAGTCGGCAGTGTGCCCCAGCCTGGGTCCTCAGGACTGGAGATGCCCTTCACTGCTTCCATTTCAATACGTGAATGCAGGAGAAGTCATTCCTAACTGTAAGAAATCTAGAGCTGATGTTCTTTCACCTCTTACCCAAGCGGATACTTACTCTTGCGCATTAAGAAATTGTGTTTATGTTCTGTGTCCTGAATTGTTATTTAACAAATTCTATATGATATGTGTTAAATCAAAAACTTTGTCTTATCTATTAACAAATGCACATATTGGGAATTTAAAAGATACAGAAGTATAATTTCAGGCTTGAAAATGATTTTTTTTTACATGGGCAGGCACCGGGAGACGAACACGGGTCCTCGGGCATGGCAAGCAAGCAGAGACCAGCCAGCGACCTTTGGAGATGAAGAAGGAAAATGCCTCCTGGGGAGCCTCATGAAGCAGGAATCTAGAAGAAGAAGCTAGCAGATGATGCTGTGTTCGCCATGTGCCCTTCCACTTGAAAGAGAAACCGTGAACTTCATTGGCCTTCTTGAACCAAGGTATCTTTCCCTGGATGCCTTTGATTGGACATTTCTATGAACTTGTTGTAATTGGGACATTTTCTCAGCCTTAGAACTGTAAACTAGCAACTTATATAATTCCCCCTTTTAAAAGCCATTCTGTTTCTGGTCTATTGCATTCTAGCAGCTAGCAAATTAGAACAAAAGTGTTTCTACAACATTGGGAGCAAGACAATGATGCCCAATCTCAACAATGCTTTCCCACACTGGGCTAGAAATTCCAGGCAGTGTTATTAGACAAGTAGAAGAAACAAATAGTATCAAAGTTAGAATTGAGGCAATGAAAGTTTTCTATTATCACATCACAAGATCCTTTAGGTAGAAATTCATAAAGAAAGAACAATAAACTGCTAGAAATATTGAATGAAACCATCAATGTTTTGGGTAAAAGATCAAACTCTAAAGTCAGTTGTGTTGCTATACACCAGGAATTAACACTCTGAAAAAGAAATTAAGATACAATCTGTTTAAACTAGGATCTAAAGTAATAAAAATTATAGGAAACCTTTTAAGCAAGGAGGCAAAAGACCTGAATATTAGAAACTACAAAACATTGCTGAAAGTAACTAAGAAAGACCTAAATAATAGAATTGCCATTTATATGGATTGGAATACTTAATAATGTTAATAAGGTGTATTAGTCTGGTTTCTCCAGAGAAAAAGAACTAAGAGGATATATAATGTGACATTTATTTTAGGAATTATCTCACATGATAATGGGCTAAACAATTCCAGATTATGCAGGGAAGTCAACAAGTTATAAACTCCATAGAAGATAACATTGAATATGCCAGAAGCTGGCTGGCTAAATTTGACATAGAAATTCTTCTTTCTGATTGCTGAAATCCTCAGTTTCCACTTTAATTCTTCTATCAGATTGGGTGAGAACCATCATTTTATTGCTGAAGGGAATTTCCTTTATTGATTGTAGACATAAACCCCCCAAAGTATCATTTGTTACTGGTACAATGTATGTGCTACAAAGCTACAATTCAAAACAATTCAATTTTGTCATGAAAATAGACAGAGGGGCCACAGAATAAAATTGATAGTCATGAAATAAATCTATGTATTTATGGCCAACTTATATTTCAAAGGGGTAAAAGTCATTCAACAAATGGTACTGGAATAAAAATAAATCCACATACAAACTAATTGTTAGAACTTTATTTCAGAACATATAAAATATTTCAAAGTTGATAGATTACTTAAATTTAAGAGCTAAAACCATAAACCTCATGTAAGTTTCCATAGGGGAAACCCTTCATGACCTTGGATTCAGTATGGAGTTTTACATATGGCACCAAAAGCACAAGCAATGAAGGACATTCTAGAGAAGTTGGGCTTCATCAAAATCAAATATTTTATGTATCAAAGAGAATGATAAAAAAAAATAAATAAGCAACTCACAGAATGGGTATACTTGTTGCAAATGATATACACTGTAAGGTTTTAGCATCTGGGATATATAAAGAACTATTATAACAATAACAAAATAGCAAACATAATTAAAGGGTAGGGAAAGGACTTGAATAGACTTTTCTCCAAAGGTGATATACAAATGGCCAGTTAGAACATGAAAAGGTATTCAACATCATTACCTTTGGGCAAAGCAAATAAAAATTGCAAAGAATACCACTTCACACCTTTTGGCAAGTGTTTAAAATGGAAAATAAGAAGAGCTGCTGAAGATATGAAGGAAAAGGAACTATGCATTTTGATTGGAATTTTCCATCATTCTGCAAAACAATCTGAAAGTTCCTTATATATAGAAACAACCAATTTCCATTTCCATGTCTCCCAGCAACTCTACTCATAGGCATGTATAGAAATATAATAAAAATAGGTACTCAAAGAAATGCATATACACACTTTTCATATCAGTATTGATACAAGCTACAGTGATGAGCCTTGAAAACTTACGCTAGGTGAAAGAAACCAACCAAGAAAGGTCACATATTTTATGATTGTATTTATATGAAAGGACTGTAATAGGTAAGTCCATAGATACAGATAGAAGATTAATGGTGACCTGAACCCTGATAGAGCAGGATTAGGGAATAACAGTTTAATGCATTCATGGCTTTCCGTTTGGGTGATATGCAGGTTTGGTACTAGATAGAGTTGGTGATTGTTAAACACTGTGAATGTACTAAATGCCACCAAATTTCCACTTGAAATTGTCCATTTTTTATTACATGAATTACACCTCAATAAAAACTGACACCAAAATGGAACAGAGATTTAATAGATCTAAACAACTCTTTTTACATAATTTACACAAATATAATATACATTATCATATATACAGTCAAAAAGCTATTAGAAGTTAACGTAGGAGAAAATCTTCAGATCCTAGTGTTAAGGAGACGTTATAGTGAATGCACAGTTCATAAAGAAAAACTAAGGACAAATTGGACCTCAAGAATTTTTTTCACAAAGTTCGTTCACAAAGAACTCTGTTAAGAGGATTAAGTGAGAAGCTACAGAGTAGGAGAAAATAGTTGCAAAGCACATATGGGACAAAAGACTATGAATTATAATATTGAAACAACTGTCATAATTCAATACATTAAAAGTCTAATTAGAAAATAGGCAGAGACATAAAGAAATACATGGAAAGCAAGTAAGCATGGGAAAAGAGCAGTAACATAACTTGCTTTATTAGTTTGAAAGTTGCCAGAATGCAATATAACTTAATTGGAGCAGCTTTTATAAAGAGAATTGATGTTACAGGTATGCAGTGCTGAGCTTATGAAAATGTGCAAACTAAGGCATCCAGGTAAAGACACTTTAATTAAAAAAAGGTCAATGCGTATAGAATACCTCTGTCAGCTGGGAAGGCATGCTGGTCCCTTGCTGGTCCTTTGCTCCTAGGCTCCACTGCTTTCAGCCTCTGTTCCTATGGAGGTTCCTCACTTTACTCCTCCAGGGCTGGCTTTCATCTTTTGTCTTCCCTTGGCTTTCTCTTCCCTGGCTTGATTAATATCTCATGTTGACATCTGCTGGTCTACAAGTATCTCCAAACATCTGTGTCTCTGTTCTCCAAGTGTTGACATCTGTGTCAGCTCTGCCCTGGAGTTTATGTTGGCTCTACCATTTCAATTGTTTCTGATTTGCTCCAAAGTGTTTTCTCTTTTAAAGGATTCTGGTAAACTAATCAAGAGGAATCTGGAATGGGTGGAGTCACAATCTACATCTAATCACAATTAGGCATGCCACATCTCTGTGGAGATAATCTAATCAAAAGTTTCTGCCCTACAGTATTGATTTAGTGTAAGAGAAGCAGTTGCATCCACAGGGTTAAAATAGGATTAAAACATGGCTTTTTGGGGGTACATAATTCTTTCAAATCAGCACACTTGTTATTAGGTAAATTCCAATTAGGAGCAGAATACTCACTCACTAGGCACATTTAGAAGAGGTAAAATTTAAAAATTGGGAGACTACCAAATATTCATAAGTATGCAAATAAAATATATCTCTAGTGCATTGCTTGTGAGTATGTAAAATAGTGCATGACACTGAACAATAGTTTTTTTTGGTTCCTCTAAAAAGTAAACATGCAATTATCATACAACCCAGCATTTTATCTCTATGTACTTATCTCAGATAAATGAAAACATACATTTACCCTAAAACCTCTACCTAATTATTTAGAAAAACTAAATTTGAAATAGTTGAAAATTGAAACATCCAAACTTCTTCAAGAGATGAATGATAAACTCTTGTACATTCTCACTGTGAGTACTGCTTAGCAATGATGTGTTGATGCATGCAGCAATATGGATGGCTGTCACTGGTATTACACTTAGTGAAAAAGGGTCAAGCTCAAAAGGTTACATGCTATATGATTTCATTTGAATAATACTCTGGAATGACAAAGTAATAGAGTTGGAAAACTGATGAGCAATTGTAGGTGATTAGGGATGTGGTAGTGTGACTACACAAAAATATCCTGCAGAAGATCATTGTGGTGATGGAACAGTTCTGTATCTTGATTATGATAGTGGTTAACACAAGTCTACAAATTAGAAAACGTTATAGAACTATGATCATATATTGTACCAGTGTCAAATTCCTGGTTTTTCAATACAATGATAATAATGAAAGATGTAACTATTGCAGGAAGCTGGATGAAGAAACATGAGACCTTTCTCTGTTGTCTCTGTGACTTCCTTTAAATCTATTGGTGTTATGAAATACACAGTTTACAAAGCTTGAATTATTTTCTTGGCACTTAATATCTCTAAAGAAGTTATCATACTGTTGATTTAATGATTTGAGAGTCAATACTGTGTGTGAAGTGAATATGGGGTTATCCTTTATAAATAATTGGTGTGTGACAAATATAGTTAAGAATATTTTCAAAGAGGTTTAAAAAGTACTCATTCAGTCTAAACTGAAATGGAATTTAATAAGATATGCTATGCCTATTGTTGAACAACTTTGGGTATCCTAGCAGATGGCTTAGTTGGATGATTCACAAAGCTAGTGAAAATTCAAAGTGTTTAAAATCTATACTATTTATTGTATTATTCATTAATCAGTAAAATAACTTAATCTATAACATGTTATTGATCCATTAGTATAAATGGACAACTTTATTCATCCCTATGGAATTAATTGCCAGTTCTGTTCTTATTTATTTATTTATTTAGCATGTGTAGGCACCAGGAATTGAACCAGGACTCCAGCATGGCAGGTGAGAATTCTGCCTCTTTGGCACTCTATTCATTTTTGAAAGAAATAGAAGCTGAATATCTTTTCTTGTCCTGTCACACAGAAATTCAATGACCTTGAAGTTCTATTGTGACTTTTTAAATTTTGCTCAAGATGAAGATTAATTGGTATTGGAAATGAGAAGAACCACCTTCAAGCACTTTTATCAAGCACTTTATTGACCTTGGGAATTAATTTTTAATTCAGAGTTCATATGGTTACTTTATCTATTCAACCTAAAATTATAAGGGAAACAACACACAAATATATGTAACTTATTCTATAGTGAAATCACTTTAGTAACAACTAGTGTTTTTGAATTAAAAGTAATGTTATGTTGCTTAGTATACTTCCTATGATGTCAAAAGTTAAAACAAGAAATGAAATATCCATTCCCACATACTTTCACTGGATACATTTTACTAAGCTCAAACTATATTTTAAGGAACACTTTTAAGACCTCGGTGCATGAGCAATGGTAGTTTCCATATTTAAAAAACCATTTAACAGGGCAGGTGAGTCATTTCCAGGTAATATCTAAACAAAAGTGATTACTCTGCAGTGTAACAACATGCTAAAAGGCAAATATCAAGAGAAGAAAGTAATAGAATTATGTAAGTCATTCTAAGATATTAATAGACTCTATTTAAATCTTATTATTGTGGGATGATATCAAGATTTAATATCTACCTGTATAAAAATATTTTTAGATATTAAATATATAAAATCTCTCTAGAGTTTACTATTAGTAAATTAACATATTGCTATTGATTTTGATGATAGAGCATCCCAATACTGAACCCTAATTAAGAGAATTACATCCCAGAAAGAACCCCATCTTTTTCATTAGTAGATATATATTACATCAATTATACATTTATTCGGAAATTTATTTCCTCTCATTATATAAATATCTACAGAATACCGTACTTTTGCCTCGGCCTACAAAGCCTAAACTACGATCTGACCCTTATCTATAAAATTTGCTAACACTTATATTGTCAATAATTAGCTTATATAAGAATAACATGCAAAAATTGCATTTCATATTTATGTAAATAAGTGGTTTCATAAGTTTATCCAATAGCTTAAATCTACAGTAATTAGCAAAATGTCAGGTAACACCTGTTAAATTGATCTCTAGTTGCAAATTCCGTATGTCAAAGGGAGTTTGATATGATTTGTAACCAAAAATCCTGAAGGATGGATTGTTTATCAAAATACTCTGGAATTATTAACATTATTATTTAAAGCATTTGATGTGGAGATGGCTTGTGACAATTATGGAAATTCAATCTAATTAATGTCCGAGGACAGAATTCTCTAGAGACATTCCAAATCAGTTTCCCTGGTCCGCTACCTGTGCTCTCACCCTGCTCAGTGAGTCTGTATTAATCATGAGGGTAAGAAGTTCTGCACCACGAGATCTGGGAAAAACAGCATCACCAGTGGTGACAAACACCCAGCAAGCCACCACGGAAAGTGCTCAGTTTCTGCCACTAGGAAAAGCCACAGCTTTGAGAAGGGAATCCAGAAAATACTGGAATTTCTGAGAGGGCAAACAACCAGTCTACAGTAAGGTGCATATGTTACCAGAACTAAGCCATTTTTGCCTGACATGAATATTGCATTTACAACCCCTAATTTTTATTTGTGAGTGTGTGAGCATGTCAAGACAATGGGTTAATTAAGCCTATCAAAAAACAGTTCTCATTCTCAATGTCTATTTTGAAATATTTTCCAGTGAAAGAAATAAAATAGAGTAACTCAGGTTATGGGAAAGTCTTATAATAGAACAATACCTGTTTAGTGCTGTTGATTCCTATGTGTATGGCCTTGGGCAAGTTATTTAACATACTGAAGCCTCAATGTCTTCATTGGTAACATTATTACTTATGAGTGCCTACTTCCTACTTTGCTGAAAGGGTTAAATGCACTGGTATATCTTAAGGGTCTGTAACAAAATATATGTCTTCTGTCCTTGTTAAAACAGGCCTCTTTTTAACCCTGGAAAATTTTGCAAATCCATTTACATAAAATTCTGGTATGACTTCTTCAGAAATTTGAAATATATATATATTAAATGTATTATAAAAAAGATATTAGATATGGACATCCATCTCTACTATAGAAAAATCTTAATGAATTGATGCTTCCAAAGCCAATTTTAAGAGAAATGAAAGATACCTGGCTTAAGTTTATCATCTAAAATTTTTCGTCTTACATAGAAGATGTGGTTATGAGATTCCAACACAATTTGATTGCTTACAAGTATCCATTAAATTGTTTAATGAAATGTAAGCAATAGTTGAATTGTGGAGGGATCTGAAATTCTGCAGGCAAGAAATTGAAGTCATATTAAAAGTTTGCTCAAACATTAGAAATAGATGTTTTTTACCAATCTGTAGGATGACAAAATCTAGACATAGGAGTTTATTTTTATTGAGTTATGTGAACATTTTTATTCATTTTTTCTGGAGTGAAGTTTTCAGTTTGCAAGCCAGCCACATCTGATGAAAACTCTGCCTGCTGCATTAAAGACGTTAATCAATAACCCCAAAGCAAGCAAAAGGAAAGAAATAACAAAGATTAGAACAGAAATAAATGAAATTGAGAACATCAAAACAATTGAGAAAATCAATAAAACCAGAAGTTGGTTCTATGAGAAAATCAATAAGATTGATGGGCCCTTAGCAAGATTGACAAGAAGAAGAAGAGAGAGGATGCAAATAAATAAGATCAGAAATGGAAGAGGACACATAACCACTGACCCCACAGAAATAAAGGAGGTAATAACAGGACACTATGAACAACTTTATGCTAATAAATAAAACAATGTAGATGAACTGGACAACTTCCTAGAAAGGCATGAACAACCAACTTTGACTCGAGAAGAAATAGATGACCTCAACAAACCAATCACAAGTAAAGAAATTGAATCAGTCATTAAAAAGTTTCCCAAAAAGAAAAGTCCAGGACCAGACGGCTTCACATGTGAATTCTACCAAACATTCCAATAAAAATTAGTATCAATCCTGCTCAAACTCTTCAAAAAAATTGAAGTGGAGGGAAAGCTACCTAATTCATTCTATGAAGCCAACATCACCCTCATAACAAAACCAGGCAAAGATATTACAAAAAACAACAAATTATGGAGATGATAGGCAAGGTAAAAGAGATAAAAATACACTAGAGACATACATTAGTATATTTGAACAGGCAGAAGAAAGAATTGGTAAACTAGAAGACAGGACAATTGAAATCTTATAGATAGAAGAACAGTTAGAGAATAGATGGAAAAAATTGAGCAGCATCTCTGGGAACTGATTGACAACATGAAGCACAAACATCCTTGTCATCAGAGTACCAGAAGGAAAGAGTAGGGAAAAGGGGCAGAAAAAATAATTGAGGAAATAAAGGCAGAAAATTCCCAAGTCTTGTGAAAAACATAAATATACATGTCCAAGAAGCACAATATACTGCAAACAAAATAAAACCTAACAGACTTCTGTGTACCAGGGCAACTTTCTAGAAACCTACAACCTAGAGATGGGTCCCTGGACCAAATAAGTCCTGAAACCTAGAGGACCCAGCCTCTCCAGAGCATCAGCTAATTTCATCCCCCATTCCATATTATCAACAGCCCCTGTCAACATGAAAAAGTTAGAATGGGCATAGCCTAATATCCCTAAAAAGTGGGAAGAAGATCAAAGGTCATAGTGGAGTTATACAGAGAAGATAGGGTTTAACAAATGAGGATGACTGCTGAATCATTATATTGATATTCCTTTTAGTTTCCAGTATCTTAGAACACCTAGAAGTTAAAACCATAGTGGAGTTGAAACCCACACCAAACTCTGAAATCTGTTCTACAACTGTGATGTGCTTT
This sequence comes from Myrmecophaga tridactyla, assembly GCA_004026745.1. Lineage (NCBI taxonomy): Eukaryota > Metazoa > Chordata > Mammalia > Pilosa > Myrmecophagidae > Myrmecophaga > Myrmecophaga tridactyla. The sequence goes on along the minus strand of PVIY010053836.1, from coordinate 381 downwards.
GAAATTTATTACTTTTTTGTATATATGTTATTTTTCACAAAAAAGAAAAAATCTGATGGGATAAAAAATAAAAGCTACTAGTATTAAGAAAAAAAAAATTCTTTAGTACTATCTACAATATTGTATATTCAAACAGCAAAACCCAAGCATTAGAGTTCATTTTTATGTAAATGATTACTTGTATGGGAAATTGTATTTATTTCTCTGCCATTACATTAGCTTACAAAAAGCTTGACTGCTTGGACCTTGGACGTATAATCAAAATACTTGAAGGCAAAGTATTTCTGAGAAAATAAAATAATCTTGAATAATAAATCAAAATATAAAAAGCAAAAAAAAAAAATCCCCCCCAAAAAAGATAATCCTTCCATAGAATGAATT
>PVIY010053835.1:0-14495 GCA_004026745.1 Myrmecophaga tridactyla | reverse complement strand
CTGTATATTTGAAACTGTAATGAGATCATCTCCCTGGAGATGTGATTTAGTCAAGAATGGTTGTTAAACTGGATTAGGGGACAACATGTCTCCACCCATTTGGGTGGGTCTTGATTGGTTTTTTGGAGTCCTATAAAAGAGGAAATATTTTGGAGAATGAGAGATTCAGAGAGAGCAGCACTACGAAGCAGAGATTCCACCAGTCAGCGACCTTTGGAGATGAAGAAGGAAGACGCCTCCCAGGGAGCTTCATGAAACCAGAAGCCAGGAGAGAAAGCTAACAGATGATGCCGTATTCGCCATGTGCCCCTCCAGCCAAGAGAGAAGCCCTGACTGTGTTCGCCATGTGCCTTCTCACTTGAGAGAGAAACCCTGAACTTCATCGGCCTTCTTGAACCAAGGTATCTTTCCCTGGATGTCTTTGATTGGACATTTCTATAGACTTGTTTTAATTGGGACATTTTCTTGGCCTTAGAACTGTAAACTAGCAACTCATTAAATTCTCCCTTTTAAAAGCCATTCCATTTCTGGTATATTGCATTCTAGCAGCTAGCAAACTAGAACAGACAGCTTGGCTAGATAAAGTATTCTTGGCTGGAAGCTTTCTTATTTAGGATCTTAAATATATCACATCACTGACTTCTTGCCTCTATAATGCCTGTTGGATAATCTGACCTCAGTCTTATGTTTTTTTCCCTTGTATGTAGTTGATTACTTTTCTTGTGATGTTATTCGGACTTTCTGCTTCTGTTCAACATTTGACAGTATGATTAATGCCTTGGGCTAGACCTATTTGGATTTATTCTATTTGGGTTTCATTGGGTCTCTTTGATTTGTATATTTATGTCTCTTAAAGTGATTGGGAAGTTTTCCATGATTATGACTTTAACTAACCTTTCCAGTCATATACTCTTCTCTCCTCTTTCTGGGACACCAGTAATTTTTATATTTGTGTGTGTCTTTTTTTGTCCATCATTTCCCTAAGATCTAGTTCCATTTTTTCCCATCTTTATTGCTATTTGATCTTTCGTGCACTCTAGTTCAATTTTTCTGTCTTCTAGCTCACTTATTCTTCCTTTTGCTCTTTCATATCTGTTATCGGGTATCTCCAGTATATTTCTAATTTGATCTATTGTATCTTTCATCTCTGTAAGGGCTGCTATTTTTCTATTTAATCTCTCAAATTCTTCTTTATGCTCTTTTAGTGTCTTCCTGATATTCTTTGTTTCTTTATAAATATTCTTGAGTAGTTGTTCTGTATTCTGTGTCCCTTCTGTTGTTTTGATTTGGTCATTTGGATGGGCCATTTCTGCTTGGATCTTCATGTGCTTTGTGATTTTCTGTTGTGTTCAGGGCATTTGACTACCTTATTAAGATTATTTTACAAGTTGGTTTTCTTCATTCATTTAAAGTTTTGTGTGTACTTGGGTTTGCACTGAATGTCTCCTTCTGTACTTGGTTTGTCAGTAATTCCATGTCAAGCCAAGGTTTGGATTTCATGTAGGGGGTGCAATTCTACTTGAGGGTCTACTAAAAGGTAGGCAGGGTACATGTGGGAGACCCAGGCTCAATTCCTGGCCTGTGCAACTCCCCTCCCCCAAAATATAAAAAAACACATCTCAGCATTAGTAGGCCTGAATTGAGAGACACCCCAAGATATATCAAGATATATTATTGATGAACTCAGACTGGTGCCCAGGGAAGGGAGAGAAAATAAAAATTAAAATAAATAAGAAATTAAAATGTAAAAACCAATGAAAAAATATAAAATGTACATTAAAAATATAGAAAAATATTTTTAAAAACCTAGGTACATAGGGAGTTTGTTATACTGCACTTTACACTTGCCAGCAGGTACTGCTCCCCTCCCCGACTGCAGCAGCCAGCTGGGAAGATGGTGTGCGTGGCAGGGGCTGGGGGTTGCTGCTCCTGGTACATAGAGGCGGGACAAAGAAGCTGCAGTGCCAGGAGGAGCAGCTGATCCACAGTGCCCGGTGCCCAGCAGATCTGCTGTTCACTGCACACAATGGGACGGCTATTTGCAGCATCCAGCCTGGCGACCAGTGCCCGGGGGTGCGTCTGTTCAGGTGGACGGCAAGGTCTACCTCTGGGACCCCCATGGGTGCTGCTGGCTGCAGAGCTGCTCAGGGGTGTTCCCCAGCCAGCAGCTGAGGCAGGCTGGCGTGGAGGTGTGGTTAGTTCCCTCGGATGTGCACCTCCCTGTGTGCCACTGCCCGCCCCTGATGGGGATCATTGCTGAGCAGATCCTCCTGCTCTCCCCATCCTCTCTCCAGTCTGTGATATATTGAAGACCTTTTTTGACCACTTACCCCCCAGGACTGTAGTCCTGGTTATTTTTCTACATCCCCGATCTTGTCCTATGGAGCAGGGGTAAATCCAATGTATCCTCTCCTGCCATCTTCCCATCTTCTGGAAACTTCCATTTCCTCATTCTTGAAACTTTCTTCTCTTGGCTTCAGTAACAAAGCATTCACAAGGGCTTCATCCTACCCCATTGGGTGCTCCTATTCTGTCTCCTTGTCTCTCACTCTTGTAACTGACTCTTTGTGGGTGTGTGCGGATGCTATCCTTGGCCACCTCTTGTCTTCTCTCCGCCTCCCAAAACATCTCACACAGTCCCTTGGCATAAGACATCTTTGATATCACGTGTGTTGATGTCTTTTGACCATGGCATCATTTGACCAATGAACAGAACCATTAGGAGACATGTATTAAAAGACAATGCAATGTGACTTTGCAGGCTTGCTAGGAATGGTGGGTTGAATTTTGAACCCTAAAAAACAAATGTTCTTATTCTTAATCCACCTCCCTGTGGGTGTGAACCTATTTATAAATAGGACCCTTAGAAGGCATTATACTTAGCTGAGGTATGGCCAACTGAAGCAGGATGGGTCTTAATCCAGATTCCTGGATTAAGGAATTCCTGGATGAAGAGAAAGTCCAGGTGGGAAACCAGAAGAGAAAGGAGAGGACATTGTCATGTGACAGGAGGCAGAAATACAAACCAAGAAACTCCAAGGATTGCTGGCAACCGGCAGCACCAGAAAGCTACAGATTTTCGGGAAAAGCAAGCCTTGATTTTGACTTTCAAAAAGTCTTGATTTTGCACTTCTTCTACCCTGAAAACTGTAAGCCAATAAATTCTGGTTCTTTAAGCCAACCCATTGTGTGGTATTTGTCATATCACCCTGGCAAACCGAGACACCAGGGACGTCCTAAATCCATAGGGCAGGTCATAAAGGACAGGTGAGAACACTCAGTAACGAGGTGATGCTGCTGTACACAGGTGGAATTACTTCCTTAGGGAAGCCACAGCACTGCTCTTAAGGCCTTTTGACTGACTGGATCAGGCCTACCCAGCGTATCTACGATGATCTCCTTACTTAAAGTCACCGGTTATGGACTTCAATCACATCTAAAAATACCTGTCCAGCAACGCTGAGATTAGCATTGGCTGAACAACTGGGGACTGCAGTTTAGCTAAGTTAAAATGGATCACCACAACTCCTAAACTGACATCTTCAAACTCATTTTCCCCATGAGCCCTAAACCTGAATATCCAACCACCCATCTGCTATAACCTCTAGTGTTTCAAATGTGGCCTTTTCCCAACAGTTTTATTTTTAAGTTTTATTCACACACCATACAACCCATCCTAAGTGGACAATCAATGGCTCCTGGTATAACCACAGGGTTACGCATTCACTGCTACAGTCAATAGGAGAATAGCCTCATTTTTTTCCAAAGAAAAAAATTCCATACCCTTTTTTTCCCTCCCATTGTTGACATTTAGCTTTGATATAGTGCCTTTGCTACAATTGATGAAAGAACATTACAATGCTACTGCTAACTGCAAACCTTAGTTTACATGAATTCCAACTGAGCTTTTGAGTCTCTCCTCCCTCTCCTACCTGCTCCTTCTCTCAGTCTCCCCTACCTCAGTAAATGACCTGCCACTCTTATAAGCCCAAATCTTCATTTATACTGGTTTCCTACCCACAGAAATACAGTTGAACTGTAAGAACATGCCACACCCTCTCTTCTAATGGCCAGGCTATCCTTGAAGGCCTTGTGTTCTGAGAGCTGTTGCTGAGCTTTTTGCAGATTCTTCAGGACTTCTGTCTCCCCCAAGCCCGAGCTTCCTCCTTAACCATCCTCAGGGTTTTATAGTTTCTTGCCCTGATCATGCTCTTGTGTGCAGTTGTCCTTAAGGCGCAGCTTTCCATGCTGGAACCCTCCACCACCTCTTAAAAATTCCCCCTGACCTTTTAAGGCTAAGCGTAGGTCCCCACTCTCCCTGCAATCCCCTGCATTGCCCGGGCCTCCGCCCCAAGCCCTCCTCTCCTCTCCTATAGGATGTACAGCTCAGCGTGCACAGCGGGGCTGCTTGCTTCTCTCAGACAGGGGCCCTGGGGCTGCACGAAGCTGAGCTGACCAGGAGGCGGGGCAGTGAGGCATGCCAAGGCTGCCCACCACAGCAACCACAGACTGTGCTCTCCTCGCTTTCTGTCTGTGGCAGCCACTCCTCATCAATTGCTCATGGGGCTTATAGGGACCCATGATGTTCTACTTTGCTAGCTGTCCAAATGCAAGACACTGAGATGGATTGGCTTTCAATAAAAGGGGATTTATTTAGTTAACATATAGTTCTTCAGAGGAAAGGCAGCTAACTTTCAACTGAGGTTCTTTCATATGCGGGAAGGCAAAGGGTGATCTCTGCTGGCCTTCTCTTCAGACCTCTGGGTTCCAACAACTTTCCCCAGGGTGATTTCTTTCTGCATCTCCAAAGGTCTGGGCTGAGCTGCAAGTGCTGAGATGAGGTATGCTGGGCTGCCTGGGCTGTGCTACATTGCGCTCTCTCATTTAAGCCCCAGCCAAGTAAATCAAACATCATTCATTACAGCAGGCATGTCTCCTGCAGATGTAATCTGCAACAGATGAGGTTCACGTGCCATTGGCTCATGTCCACAGCAACAGAACTAGGTGCCTTCACCTGGCCAAGTTGACACCTGAATCTAACTCCCACACACGCTCTTCCTCGACACCGGCAGCGACTATTAAGGAGTGAAAGATGACATGAAATAAACCTACTCACCTTCGAGGATCTGGGGCACAGTCACTCACTGAGGAAGGCAGAACGCATGGCAACCCTGACAGTGGCTGATGGGCAGCAGGAGGGCATAAGGTGAGGGACAATATCCTCAGTGGTTGTGAAAAGAGACGAAGGATTGTGCAAAGTAGCAGGGGAGAAGCTGCCAAGGAGATGACTTCCCTTGCATGATACTTGGTCTGTCCTCTCAGCCCTCAGCCCAGAGCACTGACTAGCCTGATTTTTCTTCTCCCTGACATCACCTGAGTTCTGGAAGGTCCCACAACACACATTGTCTCAGTCACAAGGATGGACTCTGGAAACTTGGAGAGAGATTTTGAAGATATTTAGAGATCCAGGTTCACTGCAAAAAAAGAAAATGTGTTTACTCTTCAGAGTTGGAAGCAAGGGATATAAGAAAAGAAATTGTGGGCCACAGTGGCTCAGCAGGCAAGAATGCTTGCCTGCCATGCCAGAGGACCCGGGTTCGATTCCCGGTGCCTGCCCATGTTAAAAAAAAAAATTGTGAGTAGGTGTAAGAAATAATATTTTATTGTTGTTTGTCTAGCTACAAAAAACAAACACTGAAAATATTAAGTGCTAAAAATAATCCCATGTATTATTCAGAAAACAGACCTGTTGGACACAGCTGTGGAAAAGTTGGAAAGGAAAGGGGTGAAGAATCTGCAGCATTATTCCAGACATGAATCTCTGCAATGTAGTAGATGTGTAATATTACCGTGGACTATCAAAATACGATAGCTTATTTAATCGACTTAAGAGAATCATAATTTTCTTTAAGCCTATGAGCAAAATATAATGCATCACAGCACTCAGGAAGAAATTCAAAGAAGACACAAAGCAGAAAACAATATTTGAATGAGAATAGAGTTCTCTTTTCCGGACTGATGGAACTAGGGGGTTGTATTAGCCAGGGTTCTCTAGAGAAACCAAATCAGCAGGAGATACCTGTAAATATAAAATTTATAAAAGTGTCTCACGTAACCATGGGGACATAGAGTCCAAGGTCTTCAGGGCAGGCCATGAACTGACCTTCCAATGAAGGTCCTCAGGAGAGGCTGGCTGGCTGAAGCAGGAAGACTGACTGTCTCAGAATGAATCCTCCTTAAAAGCCTCCAGGTGATTAGATTAAGCATCATTCATTGCAGAAGATATGCTGCCAATGTGCTCATGATTTAAGTCCACAAAATGTCCTCATAGCAACAAACAGGCCAGCACCAGCCCAACCAGACAACTGGGCACCACCACCTGGCCAAGTGGACACATGAACCTGACCATGACAGGGGGCAAGGGAAGGATTGGGGAGCTTTGATACTTCTTTCCCCACCTCCAGGCTGCGTTCTCTTCCTGCTCTGTGTCTGGCCCTTGTAGACTCTATATCCTTAGTTTTCTTGCCCTTTAGCATCTTCGTGGGTCCAGCTGGTGGAAAGCACTGGTGGAGGTCTGGAAGCGGGGAGAGAGAGGCCAAGGTACTTCTTACTTCCCAGTCTTCTCGGCTGCAGTCTCATTCTCCCTGGCAGTGGTTCTCAAAGCGTGGCCCCCACACCAGCAGCACAGCTTCTGCATCCCCTAGGAGCGTGTCAGGAATGAGAGTTTTCAGCCTCCACTCTAAGGCTACTGAGGGGTTCAGCAATCTGTATTTTAACAAGTCCTTTAGGTGATTTTTATGATCTCCAAAGTTTGACAACCTCTGATGTACAGCCATGGTTCCTGTGGGCAGCCCTTACTCTACAGTCCTGGCTTTCCTGGACTGCAGTGGCACTGTTTCTTCCTAAAGTGGGTTGAGTGGTGCCTCCTGGCCAACCCCTCCCCCCAGACATGTCTGCATGCTAATCCCCAGAACCTGAGAATGTGACCTTATTTGGAAAAGGGAAAACTTAATTAAGATATAATTAAGTTAAGGATGTGGAGATGAGATCATCCTGCATTACCCAGTGGGACCTAAAGCCAGTGGTAGGGGTGCCTGAAGAGGCTTACCGAGGAGCGGCACCCAGGGGAAAGAGGAGAGGCCACGCTGAGCTGGAGCCGGAGACTGCAGTGAGCCCAGGAAACCTGGAGCTGCGGGAAGCTGGGACAGGCAAAGAAAAATTCTCCTCCAGAGCCTCTGAGCAGCCCTACAGGTGCCTGGGTTTCAGACTTCTGGCCTTCAGAACTGCAAGAAGAAATTTAGGTTGTAAGCGACCCAAATTGTAGCAATTTGTTGGGACAGACCTAGGAAACTGATACGCCTCCTTTCCCCTCCTGGTCTAGAGGTGGAAAGGGCAGCGCTGTGCTGGTCTGTGAGTGCCTCGCCACCCACTGCTGGCTGCCTTCTCCCTGCCCACTAGTGCCTTCGGTGAAATGTTTTCAGTGAAATCATGTGAGAGTGCTGCTTCCCTCCTGCCGGGTCAGAGGGACCAATTGTGAGCAATGGCTGAAGCCATGGTGGCTGGGGAGAGCAGTAGTGACCAGAGGTGGCTAGAGGAGCAGGGGGCACCCAGATACAGGGCGTCTAGCCTGTGCCAGGCACCCACTGTCACGCTCACAAGCCTCCCAGAGCTGAGTGTGTCCTGGGCTTTACCAGCCGTCCTCTGAGTCCGACTGCCGACAGCGTCCCACCTGATGCCACCGAGCAGGCACCCTCCTCTTATTGGCCAGGGAGACTCCTGCAAGTCCCGCTCCTGATGGCAGCCACAGGGACCGCAGCTTCACCCCCCACCGTGCTGCTGAGCGGTCTGCAGGAAGGGCTCTGCGGTCAGCCAGGCCTGGCTGGGGGACGCTGCTCCTCCATGTTTGTGCGGTATTATGTTGGGCACATCATGTGGCCTCTCTGAACCTCTGGTTCCTCTTCTGAAATTAGGGGTATCAATGCCTGCTGGGTGGTGTGTGGGGAAGATTCCATGAGAAACGACATGAGGAACATGTAGAAGCATGCCTGGACAGAGGAGGTGCTTTATAACCTCAGTGCCTCTGCTTTCCAGGGAGATAATGTGCCTGGGTGAGTGGATCAGTGCAAAGATTTTTTTTTTAATGTATGTTAGTATGGGAGCAACATGTCTCAAAGGAACAGGTACTTCCCAGTGGCAGAATCCTTAGGAAGCCAAGAGGACTTGGCCAATTCTTGAGGCTTGGGGTGATTGTACCCAAAAGACCCACCCTGGTCCCTTGGCTTACGTCATCTATGGGTCTCAGGCTTGCTTCCTAGAGAATACTGCCCCTTTCACCCTGGGAAATGCTTTAGAAATTTATGGGGGCCTATTTTATTGCCAATGTGATTGGGGGATGCTGCTGACATTTACAGGGCAGGTCCTGCAAAGCCTGGGACAGTCGGATTCAATGGAGAATTGTTGTACAGGGCACATGACTCATACGCCCTGTCCAAGGAGTAAACAGACACTGAATACCTGCATTCACGTGGGGAAAAACTGGCTTATAATTACTTGAACCTGAAACCTAATTCTGTTTTACATGTAAACACTAAACTATTTTTTTGCCCTATTTTAATAAACACTGAATTTTCCAAGGGTGCAACTATTATGTAAATCGAAGTACTTTGTTTTGTTTGGAACTTTTACAAGGTTTGCTCAGTGTGTTGGAAAATTGTGTCACCAGCGGCAATGCTGTTTGTCATATTTAAATGCCTAGTTCAACTCTTCTATAAAAGTCAGCATTGATAACTCTAGTGGTCATATTTACTTAATCCTTATTTTAAAATGTCAAAAATAAAGAAAAAGTGTTGACAATATATATATATTTAAAGCAGACGAAACCATTTGTTTTGCTTCTCCCAGCGCCGAGGGTAGAGGAGTAGATTAATGAGGTGGTGAGTAAATGGAGAACCAGAGCGTGTTTAGGTGAGGAGGTCAAGGGGGGTCTTTCTGTGGTGTGGTGGGAGGTGAAAGCTGAAGGATGACAAAGAGCCAGTTGTGCAGAGGCCCTTAGGTTGCAAATAAATGGGCATGTCTTGGGAGCTGTCAGAAGGTCCTTCTGGCTGAAGTGTGCGCGAGCAATGCGGAGAGGGGCAGTGGCTGAGGTGTGGGAGACATCAGAGGCCATGCTAAGGATTTCATCCGATGGGAAGTCACAGAATGATATCAAGCAGGGGGTGACCTGGTCAAAATGATCTTTTAAAATGATTGAAGTGGGGGCAGGCCACGGTGGCTCAGCAGGCGGACTTCTCGCCTGCCATGCTGGAGACCCGCGAGTGATTTCTGGTGCCTGCCCATGCGAAAAAAAAAAAAGATTGAAGGGGGTGCAAGGGTAGTTCAGTGGTAGAATTCTCGCCTGCCATGTGGGAGACCCAGGTTTGATTCCCGGTCCATGCATTTCCTAAACAACAAACAAGCAAAACAAACAAACAGCAATAACAAAAAAATTTCAACAAATGGTGCTGCAGTAATGGGATACTCACATGAAAAATAATGAAATGCGACCCTGCCATACAGCATACAAAAAAAATTAATTAAAATGATTGGGCTGCAGGCCTGGGCCAGGGAGGGTAAAAGATGAGTCTGAAATATTTTGCAGTGTTAGGAAACAAAGTACTCAGAAAACGATGAGTGTATGTCAAAAGAACATAGAGGCAATCTTGGAAGAATGTCCAATGGTCAAACCTGAGATGATTTGTGCAACAAAATAAAAAATGATCGTAATGGATTATAATTCAGAAAGTAAAAGACATATCCATGAATATATACCTATATAGATTGTGGTAGTTAGGTTCAGGTGTCAGCTTGCCCAGGTGAAGGTGCCTAGTTCGTAGACATGAGCCAATGGCACGTGAACCTCACCTGTTGCAGATTACATCTGCAGTCAGCTAGGAGGCGTGCCTGCTGCAATGAATGACGTTTGACTTAATTGGTTGGTGCTTAAATGAGAGAGCTCAATGCAGCACAGCCCAAGCAGCTCAGCATACCTCATCTCAGCACTCACAGCTCACCCCAGGCCTTTGGAGATGCAGAAAGGAATTACCCCGGGGAAAGTTGTTGGAACCAGAGGCCTGGAGAGAAGGCCAGCAGAAATCGCACTGTGCCTTCCCACGTAAGAAAGAACCTCAGTTGAGAGTTAACTGCCTTTCCTCTGAAGAACTATACATTAGCTAAATAAATCCCCTTTTATTGAAAGCCAATCTGTCTCTGGTGTGTTGCATTCTGGCAGCTAGCAAACTAGGACACAGATGAAATAAGGGGTAAGGGCCGGCTCTTTATAGGATATTAAATTAACATGGAAGAAAGAATGGGCATAGAAAAATCATAATCGGATACACACAATTGCTGCAGGCAAGACTGATCAGTGGTTACTGGGTGGCTTAAAGTTATGTACCCCAGAAAAACATGTCAATCTTCATATGTTCCTGTGGGTGTGAACTCATTGTAAGTAGGATCTTTTGATGAGGTTACGTCAATTATGTCATGGCCCAGCTGAATCAGGGATGGTCTTCATCTTGAATCAGGACAGACCTTAGAGAGAGGGTTGCAGAAGGAGAAGCCATGGAGGCAGCCGGAAGCTCGGAGTCAATGGAACCTGGAAGTGAAGGGAAAAGATACTGCCATCGGCATCGACCTGTGCAGAAAAGCAAAGACCTAGGATCCCTGGCAGCCATTCCCCAAATACCAGTCTGGAGGAAGAAAGCATCACCTTGCCGATGCCTCAATTTTGAATTTTTCCTACCCTCAAAGCTGTGGGTCAATAAATTCCTTTTGTCTGAGCCAACCCATTGCATGGTTTTTGTTTTAGCAGCTGGGAAACTAAAACAGATGCTAAAACCGATAGGCAGAAGTATGCTGAGAAAGAGTTTTTTTGCATATGCCTTGTCTCAAAGTATCTTCCTACAAGACACTTACGAATTACACAGGGAAACTCATAATTTTACAGAGGCGAAACCCGGAGATAGCACCTTAACCAAGTGGTCAAAGTTACATCACTAGTAATGGGAAAATCCACAGCGTGTTCCTCCTGATAAGATGCACTGAGAAGGATACAGCATCACTTCTGTGATATTCTTGCCCAAACTGCAATGACCTGAGTATAATCATGGGTAAACATCAGACAAATCAAAACGGAGAGACATTCCATAAGAACTTCTTCAAAAGTATTCTTCAAAAATGTCAAGGTTGTAGAAGACAAAGAATGAACTATTCCAAGTTAGAGGAGACTAAGGAGACAAAACAACCAAATGCTTTATATATGGGTTCCTGAATTTGATTTGGACTAGAAATGGATATTAATGGGACAACCAGAAGTTTGAATAAGGTCTACAGATTAGTTACTAGGGTAGCATCAGTTTCTTAGTGTTTGTGACTATTCTATGGTTACATAAGATGTTAATGTTTGGAGAAGCTGGAGGAAGGGTATAAAAACAGAACTTTTTGTACTATTTATAATTATCTGAGCCAGAAATCTAATTCTGGGTTACATGTAAACACAATTTTGTAAGTCTGAAATGGTTATGAAATAAGAAGTTAAACTAATAATAAAGTAATGATTTTTATATTTTTAGGCATGGGCCGGCACCAGGAATTGAACCCCAGTGTCCTGTATGGCAGGCGAGAACTCTGCCTGCTGAGCCACTAAAGTAATGTATTTTAAAATGTGCACAAACACACATATATGTGCTCACGACTGGCTGGCTGCCGTGTGAAGAACAGGCTTCCGTGGGAGCCTGGAGGAAGGAAAACCAGTTAGGAGGCTCCTGCAGGGGAACAAAAGATGATTGTGGCAGAATGACAGTGGTGGCAGTGAGGGTGGGGGGAAGGAGACAATAAAAGAGAATTTATATATGATTGAGAAATAACTCGCACACTGTCAAATTCAGCATTTTAAACTATACAATCCACTTTTTTTTGGTATGTTACAAATTGTATAACCAACACCATTATCTAATTCCAGAATACTTTCATTCCTCTAAAAAACCAACAACAGTCCCATCCACAGTCACGCTGTATCGGTTTGTTGAAGGCTGCCAGTGTGCAATATAACAGAAATGGAATGGCTTTTTTTTTTAATTTTATTTTTCTGCATGGGCAGACACAGGGAAGGAATGGCTTTTAAAAAGGGAATTTTATCATGTTGCAAGTTAATAGCGCTAAGTCCAGAAAAACGTCCAAACTAAGGCATCCAGGGAAAGATACCTTAACTCAAGAAAGGACTGATGACATTCAGGGTTTCTCTTTCAGCTGGGAAGGCGCATGGCGATGCCTGCTAGCTTTCTCTCCTGGCTTCCTTAAATGGCTTCCCTGAGGGCGTTTTCTTTCTGCACCTCCAAAGGTCTCTGGCTGCGTGGGTTCTCCAGCATTTTCCAAAATGGTTCCTTCTTAAAGAGCTCCAGGTAGTGACGCCACCTTGAAGATATCTCCATGGAAACCACCTCGTCAAAAGGTCCCACCCACAGTTGGGTGGGTCACATCTCCATGGAAACAACTTCATCAAAAAGATCCCACCCTATACTGAATGAAGATTAAAGAACATGGGTTTTCCAGGGTGCACAACAGTTTAAAATTGACACACACTCCTTATTCCCCACCCCACCCCCAACTCTGGCAACCACTCTCCTTATGAGTTTGTTTATTTTAGACAATTCAAAATGGAATCAGACAAAAGGCTTTTTGTGTCTGATTTGTTTCAACAAGTATGTCTTCAAGGTTCATCCACGTTTGTAGCATGTATCAAACCTCATTCCTTTTTATGACTGAGTAATATTCCATTGTATAGATATACCACATTTTCTTTATCATTAAACAAAAAGCTGAACCAGCATTTTGGCTATTATGAATAATGCTGCTATGAACATTCATGCACAAGTTTCTTTTTTTAAACATTTATTCACCATACCATACAGTCCATCCTGAGTGCATAGTCAACAGCTCCCATTGTAATCACACACTGACGCATTCATCACCACAGCCTATATGAGAACATCCCCATTTCTTCTGGGGAACAAATCCCCTCCCCATATCCCCTTATTATTGAGCTTTAGCTTTGGTATCGTGCCTTGGTAACAATTAATGAAAGGATATTACAGTACCACTGCTCACTATAGACAGTTTGCATTGATTGTATTTTTTCCCATTCGCCACTCATTATTAAAACCTTGCAATACTGACTTACATTTTCTCTAGCTCATGCAAAATCTTTCTTATATTTGTACAATTAGCCACCATCATCATCCTCTCTAGGTTTTACAGTCCCGGTTTTTATCCTCTAGCTTTTCTTCTGACCTGCACAAGTTCCTGCATGGACCTAGGTTTTCCAGTCTCTTGGGTAAAAGCCTAGGAGTGGAATTGCTGGGTCACATTGCAATTCTATGTTTAACTTTGTAAACTGCCAAACTGTTTCCCAAATTGGCTGCACGTACATTCTCACCAATAATATGTGGGGTTCCAATTTCTCCATCCTCAGCGACACTTATTTACTGTGTTTTCTTTTTTTTTCTTACAAGTCATTCTCCTGGGTATGAACTGGCATCTCACTGTGGTTTTGATTTATGTGTCTTATGACAATGATGTGCTTTGGCGCCATTTGTACATCTTTTTTTTTGAGAAATGTCAATATGGATTGAGTTATGTCTCCTGAAAAGATATGTTCAAGTCCTAATCTCTGCCCTTGTGGAATGTGACCCTATTTGTAAACAGGATCTTTGAAGATGTTGTTACTTAGGATGGGGCCAAACTGAGCCCTAACCCAATATGACTGGTGTCCTTACACAGAGCGGACGTTGGACGCAGAGAGCCAAGCAGGACGACCCTACGGCGGTGCAGAGAAGTCATGGGCTGCCAATAAGCCACTGCAAGAAGCCAGGAGAGGCTCCGGCAGAGTCTTCCTTGTGGACTTCAAAGGAAGCACGGCCCTGCTTGGTTTTGGACTTTTCGCCTCCAGAACTGTGGGACAATACTTTCTGTTGTTTTAAGCCATCCAGTTTGCTGTAATTTGTGATGGCAGCCATAGGAAACTAAGATAAGAGCTTTGCCCAGTTTTTACATTGGGTTATTTGCCTTTTACTGTTGAGCTGTAGGAGTTTTTTGAACACTAGACTCTTACTAGATATCTGATTTGCAAACATTTTCTCCCATCCTGTGTGCTGTCTTTTCACTTTATAGTGTTCTTTGATGCACAAAAGTTTTAATTTTGATGAATTCTAACATTTATTTTTGGGTTGCTTGTACTTTTGGTGTCATATCTAAGCAACAGTTACCTAGTGCAAGGTCATGAGAATACACAGCTCTGTTTTCTTCTAAGAGTTTTACAATTTTAGCACTTGCTTTTAGGTCCGGGGCATCTGGGGTCCTGGCTGGGGTGTGGTTGGAGCTTGGAAGGACAGGCTAGGGCTGGAGCCCTCTCCCAGTGCAGGACAGTGTAGATGGGAGAAAAGGGGGAGTAGCTCAGGGAC
>PVIY010053834.1:0-14491 GCA_004026745.1 Myrmecophaga tridactyla | reverse complement strand
GATACCTACAGATACACACACACAACATACGTGAACATATGCTATTATTTCCTGTTATTTTAAGATGCAAATTTGGTTTCCCATTTCAAGCAACTTTATTTTAGTAGTTTTTCCTGGAGTGACTTTTTTCATATCTTTTAATATAAAGTTAACATGGTGGTCAGATTTTGTGGCCTGCTTTATTTCTATAAAATGTTGAAGCTATACGAATAAATATTTATCATAATTTGGTTCATAATGCTTATATCCAATGTAATAAAGAAACCATAGAAGATTCTTCATATTTCAAGTCTTGTATTTACAACCTTGTGGGTGTGAATTTTTCCAATTACTACAGGACACAGACCATCACCCCCTTTTGAACTGTGCAGACATGACACATCTTACCTTGTGTTGCTAGCATTTATATCTTACATTTGATATTTATTTCCAATCTCCATGTGAATAGGCATTTACCTAGTCAACTTTTCTGAATATTTTTGTTCAGGGAAGGATTAAATATCATTTAGCCTCATTAACACATTCTAACTATTTTAAATGTCAAAAATATTCTACTGTGATAAAAGTAGTGGCAGTTGCTGAATTCAGAGGATTTTAATCAGTGATTATATTCCCTAATTATTTGGTGCAGATTTATATGCAATATGTCACCACAGAACTTAGGAGTTACAATTTGCCTATTGCCACCCCATATTATAGAGTATGAAAGGAGTTAGTTAGTGCATCTATTTCTAGTTGGGCTACAAAAGTTCAAAGTGTTTGGAAAAATTTGGCAAAAATGTCATTTTCTGGGGGTATCATTTTTCATCTGTTGATTTTAATTAGGCAATTGCTGATCATTAAGTAAAGAAAAACTGAAGTCAGAGTTTGGTAGTGTTGATGTGAAACTGTCTCACTGAGTCTCATTATAAAGCTCTTCATTGCAAATAGAATTCCTTACCTAATTGCTATCAAGTGGCTCTATTTGCTAATCAGTTTCCAGGGGCCTTATTAAAATAACTGGTTTCTGAGATTTTTCTTGGGGACATATTAACTCAAACCAATCACAACAAGCTCAAAGTTTCAAATTTTCATTAAGATTAATGAATATGAAATTTAGTTAGAAGTATGGTGAGGTAATTATCTGATTCCTCTGGGATGGGGATTTCCTTTACTAATAGCACCTTTCTTTCGGAGACACGATATCATAGTGAGAAAAGAAAAGAATTTTGAAGCTCAAAGTTTCAAATTTTCATTAAGATTAATGAATATGCAGTTTAGGTAGAAGTACAGAGAGGTAATTATCTGATTCCCCAGGGATGGGAATTTCCTTTACCAGCAGCACCTTTCTTTGGGAGACAAGATTTCATAGTGAGAAAAGAAAAAGATTTTGAGTCAGACCTAGGTTTATGCCAGGCTTATCTATCTAGTCATGTACTCTTGGGAAAGTCATAAACTCTGAGCCTCATTTAAGAAATGGGACTACTACTTACAGCACAGCACCAATTTAAAGAATAAACTTATAAGGAATACTGAATTTCTTTTCACATTGCAAATTAATGATTTTATGATTGTAGATAGAATGATAATGCTGACCAGAAAACAGTAGTGCCTAACATTTATTGTTTACTTATCATGCCCTGGGTAAGGTGTTAAAAATGTCTGCATACATTATACCATCCATCCTCACAAGAACACTAAGTTGTGGGTAAAAATGTTCCATATTTCAGATGATAAAACAGAGGCTTAGAGAATTTAAATAGTTTGTTTGAAATTACAGCTGATAAATGTGTAAGTATCCAGATTCAAGGTGTAAGCATAGAATGGATACTCAACTTCTGTATGATCTCTCTACACATATTGTTCAAAATTGCCTGAGTCTCCAGAATATGTTATGATAGTGTCTCTTGTAGTGATTGCAAAAAAAAAAAACAAATCTGGGCTATTCATTATTTGTAGTAATAGCATGAATATTGCATTAGAGAGATGGATGGATAGATGATAGGTAAGAGAAGAGATAAATGGGTACATTCATATATGGATACAAAGATGCAAGGATATATAGATAAATGCATATGTAGGCATGCATCACTAAATTGTTTTCCACATCCACTTTTTAAATTAACTTTCCCACATAGTAGTCTCTTTCCATTCAATGAATTGAACTCTATCATCATAACGTATCATGTAATTTTCTTACCTAGTCCTTCATGGCGATCATTTGTATTGTTTCTAAACTTGCATTATCACAGTCTTAATAGTTACTTGTAACTTGTAACTGAAGACTTGTAAGTGTTCTCTCTGTCAGAACTCTCACTACCCTCCAATGACAATGCCACTCATTCTGAATAATTATGCAGACAGAACGTTTGCAATGTTATTCTGGTTATATCACTCTTGCTATAAAACATCTCTACTTCTTTCTACTGTAGGATCAATACAAAACTCATATAAGACTATTGGAGATGGGGCCCTGTCCATCTTTTAACTTGTTCTCCTACTATTTCTCTCCCAGTGTCCAACAAAACTGTCTCACCTTCACTGACTATAGCCACAATTCTTTGTCTTTACATATGTGCCACTGAAATATTTTCTGCGGCCTTCCTCCTTATGCAATGTCTAACTGCTTCTCATACTTCAATTACAAGTTCAAAAGTTAACTTGTTGGGTTCCCCTAAATTCACTCAATCTTTTCCTTACCTGATCACCCACTGTTCTAGTTTGCTAGCTGCTGGAATGTGATACACCAAAGACAGAATGGCTTTCAATAAAAAGGGTATTTATTTAGTTGACATAAAGTTCTTTAGAGGAAAGACAACTAACTTTCAACTGAGGTTCTTTCTTACATGGGAAGGCACAGGACAATCTCTGCTGGACTTCTCTCCAGACATCTCGGTTCCAACAACTTTCCCTGGGGTGATTACTTTCTGCATATCCAAAGGCCTGGGTGAGCTGCGAGTGCTGAGATGAGGTATGCTGAGCTGCTTGGGCTTTGCTACTTTGAGTCTCTCATTGAAGCACCAGCCAATTAAACCAAACATCATTCATTGCAGCAGGCATGCCTCCTAGCTGACTGCAGTTGTAATCAACAACAGATGAGGTTCACATGCCATTGGCTCAGGTCCACAGCAATTGAACTAAGCACCTTCACCTGGCCAAGTTGACACCTGAATCTAACTACTACACCTACCCACCCCCAAAATGTTGATCAATCCTCACTCAGGATAGCCGTTGTGCTTTCCCTGTATCATTGTTATTTTTTATACTACATTACAACTCTTTCCATTTCTTTAGATCTCTCTCTAAAGAAGGAGAGAATCTGACAGTTATCCCTTTTCCAGGGCCTTTCAAATGAGGCAGCTAAATTTACTATTATTACTATTTTTAAGCTATCAAAAAGAAAGATAAAGAAGGAGAAGAGAAGGGAAAAGAGAAAAACTAATGGAGGAAATTATCACTGAAAATTTCCCAACTCTTATGGAAGACTTAAAATTAGAGATCCAAGAAGTGCAGCATACCCCAAAGAGAATAGATCCAAATAGATGTACTCTAAGACACTTACTAATCAGAATGTCAGAGGTCAAAGAGAAAGAGAAAATCTTGAAAGCAGCAAGAGAAAAGCAATCCATCACATACAAGGGAAGCCCAATAAGACTATGCATAGATTTCTCAGCAGAAACCATGGAGGCAATAAGACAGTGGGATCATGTATTTAAATTACTAAAAAACAAAACTGCCAACCAAGAATTCTATATCCAGCAAAATTGTCCTTCAAAATGATGGCAAAATTAAAACATTTTCAGACAAAAAATCAGTGAGAGTATTTGTGACCAAGAGACCAGCTCTGTGACAAATACTAAAGGGAGCACTAGAGACAGATATGAAAAGACAGAAGAGAGAGGTGTGGAGAAGAGTGAAGAAAGGAAGGCTATGAGTTAAGGTAAAAAGAAGGAAAATTAGATATGACATATAAAATCCAAAAGGCAAAATGGTAGAAGAAACTATTACCTGTACAATAATAACATTAAATGTTAATGCATTAAGCTCCACAATCAAAAGACATAGACTGGCAGAATGGATTAAAAAACAGGACCCATCTATATGCTGTCTGCAGGAAACAGACCCATCTATATGCTGTCTGAGACCCAAGGATAAACATAGATTGAAAGTGAAAGGGTGGGAAAAGATATTTCATGCAAATAACAACCAGAAATAGCAGGAGTAGCTATACTAATATCCAATAAATTAGACTTCAAATGTAAAACAGTTAAAAGAGACAAAGAAGGATATTATGTATTAATAAAAGGAACAATTCAGCAAGAAGGCATAACAATCATAAATATTTATGCACCGAGCCAGAATACTCCAAAATACATGCAGCAAACACTGAAAAGAGAAATAGAAACATCTACCATAATAGCTGAAGACTTCAATTCCCCACTCTCATCAATGGACAGAGCATCTAGACAGAAGATCAATAAAGAAACAGAGAATTTGAATAATACAATAAATGAGCTAGACTTAACAGACATTTATAGAGCATTACACTCCACAACAGCAGGATACACCTTTATCTCAAGTGCTCATGGATCATTCTCGAGGGTAGACCATTTGCTGGGTCACAAAGCAAGTCTCAATAAATTTAAAAAGATTGAAATCATACAAAACATTTTCTCAGATCATAAAGGAATGAAGTTGGAAATCAATAATAGGTAAAGTGCCAGAAAATTCACAAATATATGGAAGCTCAACAACAGACTCTTAACCAATGGGTCCAGGAAAAAATTACAAGAGAAATCAGTAAATATCTCGAGGCAAAAGAAAATGAAAACACAACATATCAAAACTTATGGGATGCAGCAAAGGCAGTGCTAAGAGGGAAATTTATTGCTCTACATGCCTATATCAAAAAAGAAGAAAGGACAAAAATCAAGGAATTAACTGTCCTCTTGGGAGAACTAGGGAAAGCTAAAGGAAAGAAATAAGGAAGATTAGAGCAGAAACAAATGAAATTGAGAACATGAAAACAACTGAGAAAATCAAGAAAACCAGAAGCTGGCTTTATGAGAAAGTCAATGAGATTGATGGATCCTAGCAAGAGTGACAAAAAGAAGAAGAGAGAGGATGCAAATAAATAAGATCAGAAATGGAAGAGGAGACATAACCGCTGACCCCACAGAAATAAAGGAATTAATGACAGGATACTATGATCAACTTTATGCTAATGAATACAACAATGTAGATGCAATGGATAACTTTCTAGAAAGGCATGAACAACCAACTTTGACTTGAGAGGAAACAGACGACTTCAACAAACCAATCACAAGTAAAGAAATTGAATCAGATATTAAGCAGCTCCCCAAAAAGAAAAGACCAGGACCAGATGGTTTCACTTGTGAATTCTACCAAACATTCCAGAAAAAATTAGTACCAATCCTGCTCAAACTCTTCAAAAAAATTGGAGAAGAGGGAAAACTACCTAACTCATTCTATGAAGCCAATATCACCCTCATAACAAAGTCAGACAAAGATATTATAAAAAAAGAAAACTACAGGCCAATCTCTCTAATGAATATAGATGTGAAAATCCTCAACAAAATTCTAACAAATCGAATCCAGCAACACATTAAAAAATTATACATCATGACCAAGTAGCATTCATCCCAGGTATGCAAGGATCATTCAACATAAGAAAATCAATTAATGTAATATATCATATCAACAAATCAAAGCAGAAAAACTACATGATCATCTGATTGATGCAGAAAAGGCATTTGACAAAATTCAACATCCTTTCCTGTTGAAAACACTTCAAAGGATAGGAATAGAAGGGAAGTTTCTTAAAATGATAAAGGAAATATATGAAAAACCCACAGCTAATATCATCCTCAATGGGGAAAAACTGAAAATGTTCTCCCTAACATCAGGAACAAGACAGGGATGTCCACTGTCACCACTGTTATTCAACATTGTGTTGGAAGTTCTATCCAGAGCAATTAGACAAGAAAAAGAAATACAAGGCATCAAAATTGGAAACGAAGAAGTAAAACTCTCACTGTTTGCAGATGATATTATACTAGATGTTGAAAATTCCGAAAAATCCACAGCAAAACTACTAGAGCTAATAAATGAGTACAGCAAATTGGCAGGTAACAATATCAACACTCAAAAATCTGTAGTATTTCTATGCACTAGTAATGAAAAATCTGAGGGGGAAATCAAGAAAAGAATTCCATTTACAATTGCAAGCAAAAGATTAAAAGATTTAGGAATAAATTTAACTAAAGAGATAAAAGACATATACAAAGAAAACTACAAGAAATTGTTAAAAGAAATCACACAAGACCTAATTAGATGGAAGGGTATACCATGTTCATGAATCAGAAGACTAAATATGGTTAAGATGTCAATTCTACCTAAATTGATTTACAGATTCAATGGAATACCAATTAAAATCCCAACAACTTACTTTTCAGAAATAGAAAAACCAACAAACAAATTTATCTTGAAGGGCAGGGTGCCCTGAATAGCTAAAAGTATCCTGAGGAAAAAAATGAAGTCGGAGGTCTCATATTAGCTGACTTTAAGGTGTGTTATGAAGCTACAGTGATCAAAACAGCATGGTACTGGTACCTAAAGATAGATATATTGATCAATGGAATTGAATAGAGTGTTCAGATATAGACCTTCTCATCATGGACAATTGATCTTTGATAAGGCAGTCAAGCCAACTCACCTGGGACAGAACAGTCTCTTCAAAAAATGCTGCCTAGAGAACTGGATATCCATATGCAAAAGAATGAAAGAGGACCCATATCTCACACCCTATACAAAAGTTAACTCAAAATGGATCAAAGACCTAAACATTAGATTTAAGACTATAAAATTGTTAGAAGGAAATGAACTAATATCTTATACTTGGAGGTGGTTTTACAGATTTTATACCCAAAGCAAGGGCATTGAAGAAATAAATAAATAAATGGGAACTTCTCAAAATTAAACACTTTTGCGCATCAAAGAACTTCATCAAGAAAGTAAAAAGACAGCCTACACAATAGGAGACAATATTTGGAAATGACATATCAGATAAAGGTCTAGTATCCAGAATTTATAAAGAGACTGTTCAACTCAACAACAAAAACACAGCCAACCCAATTACAAAATGGGCAAAAGACTTGAACAGACACTTCTCAGAAGAGGAAATACAAATGGGCAAAAGGCACATAAAGAGATGCTCAATTTCCCTGACCATTAGAGAAATGCAAATGAAAACCACAATGAGATATCATCTCGTATCCACCAGAATGGCCATTATCAATAAAACAAAAATGACAAGTGCTGGAGAGGATGTGGAGAAAGAGGCACACTTATCCACTGTTGGTGGGAACGTCAAATGATACAACCGCTGTGGAAGGCAGTTTGGTGGTTCCTCAAAAAGCTAAATATAGAATTTCCATATGACCCATACTTATGACAAACATACATTTTCCATATTTCTTCATTTGATTGACTATAGATGTCATGGGTACAAGCCATGGGTTTTTCATTCATTTCCTGATGTAGTCTTTTCTGGATTCAGTTAGTGGAATCAAAAATTAATTTTTTGTAATGATATTTCAATATTCATTCCCTTTGCTGATATTGATGTTCTTTACTTGCATAAAATATATTTAAGAACATACTGAAGACTTTATTTTAATGTACTCACTTCTCATCCTGGATAGAATCACCAGCTTTTGTAAGAATGAGAAGGACAATTTTGTCAGTGATTACAGAACAGTCAATCAAGTACCTGACTTTCCCAAACCTCATAATAGATTCTATCTTGTATTCCTCAAACCCTTTTTATTCAATTCCAAACTGATAAGAACTATATTTACATAATAATGATATACACAGAACTGGTGTAAAATGAGAGGAAATGCTATTTGCCTTTATTTCAGAAAATGCTAAGATGTGTTATTCTATTTTATTCTACACTATTTTGCTTCATTTAAAAAATTACCTTCACCCCAATTTTGAAATACACTCTTCTAACCTACCTGAGTAGTGTGTGCTCCTATTTTTCTTCTGAGTAGCTTTGTGCATCAACAAATTCCAGGATTTTATCAGAGACTCTTTCCCAATGGACGTAAGAGGCATGATGCAATTAAGATAATCAAAAAAATTGTAGCCCATGCTGCATAGGGAGCCCAAGGGAAAATGAAGATGAATTGATGTTATTCTCTGTTTTTGAAGAACCACAACTCTAAAGCATGGTTTTTACTGTGGTATTATTGTTACCCTAATATTGTGTAATTTTTGAAATGCTATTATTTATTTATTGTTTCAATCATTCATATTGTTTTTGTTGGGTTTCTCGGTTTGAATTTGGTTTTGAAAGAAAGATATTATAATGTATCTTTCATAGAACTGAAAAACTGACTCTCCCATGAACATATCCATGAATTTTGTATGACATAATGCTTCTTCCTTTCTGGTTTACTCTTTGAAAGTCTCATGATGTATATACTTATTCTTCCATGTTGTCTCTGTTAGTTATTACATAATTTCTTTATGACCCAGTCTAAAGAACACTTTTCCAGTATATTGTGTTGTCTGATGTTATGGCCACAGCAAGGCTGTGTGGGAAGAACAGGTTTTGATCTTTATTGGGGAATATTTTGCCTCAGAAGAAAGTAGTAATGATCCCCAGCTGGGCAATGTAGGGGACCATAAAAGCAATTAGGGGATTATTATCCTGTTTCCAAATATACTATGTGTTCCACTTTCCTTGCAATTTGGGGAAATAAGCATTTAACTGAGAATGGATAAGACACCTCAGATTTGTGTTTCAGAGGTTTCAAATAGACAAGAGCAGAAACACTCAGCCAAGGATCCCAGTGGCTTGCAAGATAGATGTGAGAAGAATCAGTAAGGCATTTGAGATAAGCCATGTTGTCCAAAGCAAGAAGAAGGTTACATCTCCAAGAACTCAGGATTTGATGATAGATAAGCAACCTGTTATGAATATGATTTCTGGAGAAACAAGGATGCACTTGTCTGTTTCAGTCACTGGATTTGAATATAAGCTTTTCCATGTAATATTCAACTAAACAAATTTCCAACTATAATTTTGGGCTGCAATATAATGGAGTGAGAAGGGTCAATATCTGGTGTTCCTTTATACATGATATATTAACACATCAGATACATTGAGCTGGGAAAACCAGCAAAGGCTTCTAAGTCACAGCCTGATGTCAGCACATTATGTCAGTGTTAATCAGAACAGATGTATAAATATGAACTGTATGCTTGAGATAGTAAATAATTCTTCTATGTATATATAATCATCATTTTGTTTTAAAATAGAAAGTGCACCTGTTACTGGGGAAACCCAGGCCTGAGCAGTCGGGGCTGCTGACAAAGGCACAGTGCTGTTGACAACCACAGAGGTGAGCTAAGCAGCTGTATTATTTGATTCTGCAAAGTAAAGGGGTCAGGGGCTAAGATTAATGCTGCAACACACCGAATCCATGAACTAACTTCTACTTTACCTCTTATACTCCATGTCCTTCCCTTCTCCCCAGCTCACCACACATTTGCTTTTCACTTTATCTTTTATACAACATAAGCATGTTCTGGTATGAACAGAAGATCCTACATCTTCATAATCACGTGTTAAAAAAATGGCATCTAAACTCTTCCTAGAGGTGGGAAGTTCACTATTATAATAAGCCAAAATTTAACTTAGGACAGGTTAGTCCTTTCTATGCTTGCTCCAAATTCTGAATTTAACTAGCCTTGCAGCTATAGCTCTTGAGGAGGATGCCCTGGCCACAGTTCCTGGATGTTGACGGCTGTTTTTGACTTGCTTTTCCATCCTCATCTTCAGTTGGCTGGATGAAGAGAATTCAACATTGTTAGTTTGGGCATGGGAGGGGCCATTGGCCTCATCATGGGTTTTGCTGGTCTCACTTCTGCTGCTGATCACCAAGTGTCCTATATGAATTGTGTCTTACTATTAAATGCTATGAATTGTCTCATATTGGGACACTAGATCAAAAACTAAGATGCTGTATATAAAAAAATTTAGGGGCACTGATGCTTGTCTTGGGACAATCCATTCAACCCTAATCATTCATAACTTTGAACTAAAAACATGAAAACTCCCCCAAACTATGATTGATTTTACAGTTCCAATTTTTAAAATGTCTACTCTAAAATATAAAATAGATGTAAACAATTATTTATAGCCTAAATTATAGTGGACATTTTAATCTGTCAGGAAAGACCAATGCTGCAGTGCTTTACATATGTGCGCAGACACTTTTAACTGTGAATTCTGCATACATTTTACTTATAGTCTTGTTTCAGGTTAATTTCAAAGGGTTTTTATTCAGAGCTATACAAGAAAGGAACAACAGGTAAGGCCAAGAGTCAAAAAAATGACTTTGTTATTCCAGTTTAATTTCTTAAAGGAAACATTTTCTAAGATGCCCCATATTTCACCTCACTCTGCTGAACAGTTATACAAAAGTATTTGGCTAACACGAAATTGGTACGGAGCACTTTATTTGGTCAGGAACTTATAGTTTACTAATTTCTTCAGTTCTAGCTATCATGTATCCAATAAGTGGATACATAGAAGTAGAAGATTGTAGTGATTTTTCCTGTTTTACATTGCCTTGGTGTTTTAATTTATTGAAATTTATTTTGACTGTTCTCTGCTATATATGGGTGGCAAAAAGACAAGCAGTACAAAATGATATATGTAAAGAATAAATCTCCTTCTTCACCAACTCCTCTTCCCATTTCCCTTCAGCAGAGATAACTTCCGTTATCTTTATGGTATGTTTTCAAAAATGTGCTATATAAATTCATGCTTATGAATACATTAAATTGAATTCAAATACAATGAAAAAAGTTGTAATAATTTGTAAGATTGGGTTTTTATAATGTTCTTTAAACATTAGTTTCTATAAGGACTTCAATGGCTCTTGTCAGGTCAATTATTACCTCCCCATTTCACAAATTGGAGGTAAAAGAATTCAACATAGTTCAACAAAGCTAGGGGAAGAAAAGTGGTTTACTACAAAGGGGACACATAGGGGAATTTTAAGGTGAAGAAAATGTTCTGCGTGATACGAGGCAATAGAGACTTGACTTGATGCATTTGTCAAAAATCCGAAGAACTGTATACAACAAGGAGTGAATTTTAATATAGATAAACAAATTAAAAGATCAACCAGGTTGTCAGAAAATGGAATGCATAGTATGACAAATGAATCTTACTGCATTCTAAATCTATGACACAACCACACTGGGATGTGTGGGGAATTAGCTGACATAAGTAACATTGAAAAATGCTGATTTTACTAGATATTGTGATATTGTAGAAAAAAGAAACTATACATAGATCTTGTACTCTAGTTGGTAAATTTGTTTCTCATAGGGTTATGAGTTAACAATTGTAAACTGCTGTACATGTATATGGTAGTTAAACAAATAAGCAGTTCTCAGATGGTGAGAACCAGGTTTCTCACTGTAGGAGGGGAAAGTTTCAGAGAAGCATGAAATGAAGACTAGAGTGAACCCTGCAGGAATAGAGTTATTGGAAACTTCAGAATGAACTCAGGTTTAGTTAATATATATGCAGTGTTCTCTTCAATTGTCTACTAGAGAATTTTCTACGACATTGTGTTTTCCCCATGTTTAGAGCTTATGAGCTTATTTTTTCCCCAGATTCTAATTTGGAAGCTCAGGAAAACTTGAAAGAAAATTTCACAGCCTCCCTAATTAGACAGTAACATTGGTGCTCACTTATTTCAAATTTCTTCTTGTGCAGCTTGTGAGAACTTTGGGGTTGAGTTCCTACGAATAAAGTAACCATGGTGAATAGTTTGTACAGGTTCCTTCAATTTTAGGAATGAATTATAACAACAGATTATGGCAAGTTATGACAATGGAATCCTTTGGATCCCCAAGAAGGTTATTAAAATAACCTTATTACAATAATATATGAAAATTAATTTTAGATCAGATATGACAATGTTCATAATACAATATTTTCTATAGTGAGATTATGAAAGAAAAATCATACTTCTTAATATTTTTAAAAAGATAAACAATTTCTCAAACAATATGAGTCAACCAGATCTCAAATTTGTCAAAAGCAAAATTTCATTTTTGATCTTCGATTTTTCAATTGACAATGCCATGCATTCCCTGGTGGACATTGCATTTCTCTTGAGAATTACAGTAATAAACTTGTGTATAATTAGGGGTACATGTACATCTGATTTTATAAGGAATGGTAGAGCTTCAGGAATGGAACAGGTGCATTACTGGTGAGAGAGGCCTCCATTGAGAAAGAACTACTAGAATGCTTATTAGAAGGTGAAAATCAGAGAATTTCTGGACAGAATGGGGTAGGACAGTAGATTACATTTAGCCTTACAGTTTTCAAATGTTTTTTTGAATAAGAATAGGATTTTGTAGATTCTGTGAATTCTACTTGTGGCTGATTGACCTGGCAGGAAGATGCCTGGAAAAGTGGCAAGGCGATCTGCAATTCCAGTATGGGCAAATAGGAGCCTCGCCAAAAATCTTAAAAGGAAGGTCTGGGAATGAGATTTCCATAAGGATTGCCATCTGGTGATCTAATAGACCACATTCATATGCAGGGCTCTGTGCATGTCCCAGAATGACCTGAGAAAACACTGATATCTCATCAGTGACTTGAAGTTCTGTTCAAGAAGGAAGTAAAGAAAGACAGAGTTGTAACTTGTCTGAACATTGAGGGCATGTGCACCACAACCCCAGCTGCCACAGACACTCACGAAAAGATAGAGGCATTGGGTGGGCCATGGTGGCTCAGCAGGCAGAATTCTCACCTGCCATGCCAGAGACCTGGGTTTGATTCCTGGGGTCTGCCCAAGAAAAAAAAAGAAAAAAAAAAAGGTAGAGGCATTGGCTCAAGGAACTTAAGAAAATTCTGTCCAATCATCAGTTAACTGAGCAGAGAACTCCAGGGTCTATACGATAGAGGAAAAATGAAATTATTTCAGAAGAGTCAGTAAATAAAGCAACAACAGCAAAGAAACAAAAAAAAATACCTGGTGAATGTGGGTGTGTGGTGAGGAGCAGGGGATTCTGATTTCAGAATTGTAGCATTACATCAAACAAAAAGTCAAAAAGGAAACAAAACAAAAACAGGAAACTACAGCCTTGCACAAAGAAAAATAGCAGTCAATAGAAACTGCCATGAAGAGATCTTAGATGTTGGATGTACAGGACAAAGGCTTTACGTATTCTCTTATTAATATACTAAAAGAAAACCTGAAAGAAACCATTTATAAAGAATTAGAAAATATGAAGACACATCTTATCAAATAAAGAAAATTATTAAAGCAAGAATTTTTCAAAAACAGATCAAACAGAAATTCAGGAGTTAAAAAGTATAGTATAAGTATAGTATCTGAATTGAAAATTTTACTGGATGGACTCAATAGCAGATTTGAGGTGCTAGGATAAAGAATCAGTAAACTTGAAAAATACATAAATAGAATTTATCCCACCTAAATAATAGAGAATGAGGAAAGGTTGAAAAAAGCCTCACTGACCTCTGGAAGCAATAAAGTTAAATGGGAGGCCCAAAAAAAGACAAGGGAAAAATATAGTTGAAAAATCAATGGCCAAAATGTCTCCAATTTGATAAACAGATCAAAGAGGCTCAACCAAACCCAAGTTGGATAAAAACAGATATTTTCACCTATGCACATTATTGTCAACAGTTGACAGCCAAAGACAGAGAAGTTCTTGAAAACAGCAAGAGAAAATAGCTGAGCCTGTATAGGGTTACCACAATAAGATCAAGAGTTGACTTCTGAAACAACCAGAAGGCCATGAGATGAAATGTTCAAAGGACTGATGAAAAAATAAAGGTCAGCCTAAAACACTATATCCAGCAAATTAGTTTTGAAAAATAAAGGTAACTTAAAACCTGCCCAGGTAAACAATATTGAAATAATTCATTGCTAGTGGATATGCTTTAGAAGGAGTACTAACAGAATCTCATCAAAGGAGAGTAAATTACTCCATATGGTAACTTCAATCACAGAAAGAAATGAGGCTCACTGGAAGTGGTAGCTAGTTTAGATGTCAGGGCATGTAAAAGACTGTAACTTATACATATGTGTGTGAGAGTGCATTTATACTTTTATTCTCTTCATCTATTTAAGTGACATAAAATTGTATGTCTATACAATTTATGACAACACTGTGTTATGGATTTGTAGCATATATAGAAGTCATATATGTACATACCATAATAGTACAAATTAATGAGAAGAAGGGAATGGAGCTATTTTGGGGTGAAGTTGATATTATTTATTGGTGTTATGTTTTATTAGCTGAAAGTAGATTGGGTTAAAGTAAGTGAACATTGAAATCCCTAGAAAAAAGTTATCTCTATTTCTATTTATATCTCAGTACTTATCTTTATATTGGTATCTATCTTTATATATGTATA
>PVIY010053833.1:0-14498 GCA_004026745.1 Myrmecophaga tridactyla | reverse complement strand
TTTTCACATTTGGGTTTGAGTCCAGCCTGGTGCTGTTCTTATAAACATACCAGAAAATAAATAAATAAAAGCCCTGATTTGTAGTGTTTGCTGATTTCTGTGGCCCATCTGCCGGCTGATTTTAAGTCACCAATGTAATGTCATTGAAGGAGGAGTTGGGGTGAGATGCATGCACTCTTTCCTCAAAAGCCGCAGGGTCTCTTACTGGTTGTGTGAACTGAGTTAAATTATGTAACCATTGAAACCTCAGTCTCTTCATCTGTTAAATGGGCTGACATCTCCCCTAAAGTGTTGCTGTGCGTAAATGTGTCCATTTTAAACCCAAAGGTATGGATGGTCCTGTAAGAGCAGATCACGCAAATGGGGATGGTCTATGAATAGTGGCCACTCCTAGAGAGGGCCCTTCCTTCGGGTCCACCTTTGGGCACCCGGCTCATGTGACTCTGGGTGAGTCACCTACCCCTTGGTCAGTCTAGGCTTTCTTTGTGTGTGAGACTGGGGAGTCAGCATTGGGGGGTCGGCTTTCAGCTTTCCAAAAACCAGTGTACCTTGGCATGGTGTTGGCTGAGGTCCAGTCATCAAAAAGATCTTGGCTGAGTGTGTCCCTTGGGTCACTTGCAGCCCCTTGCCCAGGCCATAGACGTGGAGGCTGGTGGGGTGGAGGGGCAGGTGGAGTGGGGCTGGCGATAGCAACTGCGAGGAGCTCCTCTCAGGAGGCTCCGCTGGCGCCTCCCCAGCTGTCTCCGAGCGTCTGGGACAAGGTGGAGGGAATGTCAAGGAAAGGATGTTGCCACCCAAACCTAAAACTCATGACTATACATGGGAAAAGAAGCCACTGCGGCCCTCTCCCCACGAAGCATCCGTCATCACGCCAGCAGTCCTAGCTCTGCTGCAGCTGGAAAGCCTCCCTGGGAGCTTCTACCCGTGTGAGCTGGGCCCTCCCCCATCTCCTGTGTTCCCTGACACCTTGCTGCTGCCAGCAGTCCCCAGCTTGGCACTACCCACTGCCACCCACGGGCCTGCAGGTCCCTCCCATGCCCGTTTCCCTCCCTGCTTTATAGCTGCTCCTCCATCCCCAGGGCTGCGTCCCTGCGGGGAGGGGAAAGAGCGTGCAGGACGATTGTCTGATCTCTGTAGGAGGCTGCAGTAACCGCTTATTTTCATCACTATTTACGCTTTCTCACCAGACTTGCTCACCAACACTAGCTCCTCCCCACAGGTCTG
Source organism: Myrmecophaga tridactyla (assembly GCA_004026745.1). NCBI lineage: Eukaryota > Metazoa > Chordata > Mammalia > Pilosa > Myrmecophagidae > Myrmecophaga > Myrmecophaga tridactyla. The sequence continues at coordinate 13,274 of PVIY010053833.1, read as the reverse complement.
CAGATCTGCTTGGTTGAGGCTACAAATACTGTTCTCCAGCCACTCACATCTCCAAGGCTTCTAAAGGCTGCTGCCTCCTAAGCAGTCCCCTTTCTGCAGGATTCACCTAGTTCCCCAGAAGGTCTCCCTTCTTGGGACACTGGTGTCAAGACCTGTTAAGTCTCCATCACTGTTGACTGGATGTGTCCTTTCCATCCTCTACATTCGAGTATATTCTCCACCGAATGTAGACCTACTACATTCGAATGAGTAGACCTATTCATGCATTCATTTTTCCCTCCCATCCTCCCTCCCCCACCGACCCCCCTTCCTTACATACTTTCACAGCAAGCCCCTGCCTCGTTCCAGGTACTGTTCCAGACACTGGGGATGTAGCCATGAGCAAGTCAGACAAAGTGTGGGGTGTCCCTGAGGCCCTCCTTCTCCAGGGTGTTGCCAGCGCCCCCGGGGTCGGGCATGCATCCTGTATTTGTGCTTTCAGAGCGCTTCAATATCAGCCCAAGATGATTTTTGCAGCCCCTTGTTTTCTGTCTCCTCCACGACAGAGCTCAGCTCTCTCACATGACTGCTCTGCATTCTCCAAACACACCAAGCAATTTCTTTGGTCTGAAATGCCTTCCCTTGCCTTCTCCCTTCTCTTCATGTCCCCCCCCCACCTCCCCCCAACCCCGCTCCAGAGTAGCTGCCCTGGCACCCTGCACTGTGCCTTTTACGCAGTTAGTGCTCCTCAAAGATAAACCGAATCAAACAAGGTCAGTGGATTCAGAAAAACAATCGTTTTGCAAAAACTGAGCTGAGAGGCCCCAGATTTAACCTTATCAAACCACCTGAAGTCCTGGGAACCCTTTACATCCTTCACTGTGTTTTATTCTGAGTAGAATTCTGTTTATTCTCTTAGATATTGCCTTAGTGAGTCCTATGTAAGGGCTTGCTGATATTATTCCTGACTCTGCTACATCCCAGGAAAAAAATCTGTGTACAGTATGGGATAAAGGCCCATAATTAAAAAAAATTCTTGGATCCCTCCTCTACCTATTGATTTCAGTTAAAACACAGAGCCCAAAAACTGTTGGTAACAGAAAGGAGCCAAAAAAATAAAAAGCGGCAGAAGAAGGAAAAGAAATACTGGAAATGCCCTGCAGGTGAGGAAAACTTCCGCAGCCAATCTCCAAGGTTTCGGACCCCTGGCTCTGGGTGCCACCCAAGGTTGAGTCCCAGTTCCCCCCACACCCCCGCCCCAATTAGTGAGTGACCCCATTGGGCTGGTTACTTCCCTCTCTGGACCTTATTTCTTCCATTTTGGAAGGTGGTCCTGAAAATTTAATGAATTAATTCTTGAAAACGACCCTAGAATCTGCACTACGTGCTTAGCACATGTTTGCTAAACACAGCGCCAAGCTCTTCCGAGCAGCAGGACAAGGGGGAGCATGGCTCATTGGTTGCTACAGGCCCACAAACCCTTATCTGCAATTCTGAAGTCCAAAGGCTCTGAAAACCCCAAGTTTTGGTATTTGTTTGCAAGAAACTAATTTGGTGGCAAAGCCCAACTTGAGATGATGGGAGGCTGTTTCCAGTCTTCATTACTCCCACTCAATGGGAATCCCCGTACAGTTCTCTGCAGAACTACTAAGCTGTTTAATCATGAGGTATTGACACTGACCCTGCTGGGGAATTTCATAGTATAAGGTTTGCACACGCTAGTATCTCTCTGAAGTCCAGAAATCCTAAATTCTGAAATGCATCTGGTTCCAGTGGTTTCTGACATGGGATTTCAGACCTGATTTAGGAAGTTCTTCAGAAGAAATGAATTCTTTCCTAGTTCTGTGTTTCTAGAGGAACATGCCATGGTCTTCTTTGAATAAGGAGCCTCAAGTGACATGGTAATTATTAACATTCATTCATCCAATAAATATTTATGGCAGTTTAAAAATAATGTAGATGCATCTTCCATCAACTTTCTTTAGTCACTATGGATGGTTCCTGAGCTCCTGTGACACGGCGCCTGGTATAAATGCTGTATTGGCCTCTGATGAAGCAAGGTCTCTATCTTGTTTCATCACTTTTTTTTTGTAGGCTGTCTGGTGGGGTCACATTTCATTACTTTTTCCATGTGAGTCTCCTGTTATTGCAGCACCATTGGTTGAATTTTTTGTATTGCTTGTTTTTTTTTTTTTTTTTTAGGGTTAAGTGCATGGGCTGGGACTCGAACCTGGGTCTCACGCATGTCAGGCGAGAATTCTACCACTGAACTACCCTTCCACCCCCCACGACTTTTTAAAAGTGAGCTAAAAAAGCTATAGTTGAAAAATCGCACTTAAAATCTAAACTCACTGAAATTGAGGATCATTTGGCTAGACTGGCCTCACACGTTCCTGCAGCTCCATGGCTCGGGAAGGAGTTGCCTGCAATCCAAAAAATGGCGTTATTGGAGTAATTGCAGAATAAACACTTATCTCCCTCCCTGGGCTTCAATTTCTCAAATAAAATGGGGACACCAATAACAACATGTATCAAGCACATGCCAGGTATTAGGCAGAGTTCTGAATGCCTTAAAAATTATTTCATATAACCCATTTAATTCTCACAACTTTATACATTATAATATCCCCATTTTATACAGGAGGATTCTGAGGCGTCTAGAAGGTAAATTACCACCCCGGGTCGTTCAGCTCGTAAATGGTGGAACTGAGGACTGAACCGAGGAAGTCTGGCTCCAGAATATGTGTTCTTATAATAGTAGTCCCTCCTCCTCCTGCTTCCCCTTCCTTTTCAACTGCTGAAATGCTAATTACCAATCAATCTGATTCATTCCTTTAAATAGCTCCACTATTTCATTAGTTTAGCTTACTGGGAGGCTGTGTGGTTCGGTTGTCTTTCCTTCTGCTCTCCGTCTGTCCATCCATCCGTAGGAGATCAATGCAACGTAGTTGCAGGGATGCTTTTTCAGCAGTTAGTGTCTAACCTGCCTGAACATCGATTCATTCACCAGTATGAAATGGCATCACAATATTTACCTTGCAGACTGGTTTTGAGTATCAAGTGAGCTGTTTTATGTATAATGTTTAGCCTCTAGTTCAAATTACTCTCTCTAGTTGAAAGAGACGGAATTGCATTTCAAAAATTCTACACAGGTGGAGTTGAAAGTTTCCTCAGTGCTCCCACCTTCACATTTATTCTAAGTCAGAGATACTGCAGTCTTAAGAAATTTAATCCTCCTGCACCCTGGGAGAAGATAGGCTTCCAGATGTTGAACCGCCTGGGTTGCCTGATGTCCACTTTGGCCGCCTATCTCTTTCTGTGTTGAGGGAACCACCTGCCCATCGACTGGCAGAGCTGCGGGCATGGAAGGTGGCCAGTCTCCCTCCTTTCCTGAACATGCTATGGACAAATCTGGGCTGCTTCTCCCTGGAACGAGAAGGGCAGAAGGTTTCAGAAGGGGGCTGGGCTCCTTCTCCAGGGAGGCAGTAGAGTGGGGAGACCATTGGGAAAGAGTGAGTTGGATCAGCCCTGGGCAACTTGTAGCTTGTAGACAGTGTTCCAAAAGAAGGGGCAAGGGCAGCATTTAGAAATTTCTAGTCCCTTGAGCTTCTGATTTTGGATATGGTGGGGATAGAGGCAGACAGAGCCTTTGGCCAGAGAGAGCTTAGCACTTAGGCTCTTGTCATTTGGGTTATGAATGCTGTGTGAGTATGTGAGTGTGTGTGAGTGAGTGTGAGTGTGTGTATGTCTGCCTGTCTATCCATAGGCAGATGTGAGAAGGTCTCAAACTAGGGGCAGGGGAGTCCTTGATCAACTGTTTTCCCAACTGCACCCACAATACTGCCCCTTCCCACAGACAAAATGTAGAAACTAGATTATAATCCAAACGAAGTGCATTTTCAGGCATATGTTGCTTCAAATCTGTTATATCAGTTAATAAACTTTTGAAAGACAGTCCCTGTTACATTATAATTATGAGTGGGGGTAAGCTAAAGAAACTAAAACAAAAAAGCAAATGAAAGTCTCCAACTTAAGACCTGCTTCAGTAACCTCCCTGGTGCCCTAAGAAGGATGTTGGCATTTCTGGATCACTCTTCTGTAGTCAGGGGATTGGAGGGTGGTGGGTGGCAGTGTGGGGCAAGGGTCCAGTTGCCCATTGTGTGCCAAGGCTGAGCTGAAAACTTGGCCAGCTTGTCCCCGTGGAAGGATGTAGAAAGGAACTTGATGAAGGGAACTGATGTGGAAACCCATTCAAGCCCCTTCCAAAGGACTTGGAGGCAGAGGCCCTTCCAGATTCGACATGGCAGGCATGTCAGAGCAGCCAGGCTGCCTGCTCAGGTGCAGAGGAGTGAGCCATTGTTCTGGAGTCTGAGGAGCAGAGACCAAACCTGTGGATAAAAAAGCCTGTGGCTGCTCTTGGGAACAGTAAAGGCCCCCTTTGACCTTGACAGTGTAGCTGTAGAAGGAAATTGCAATTACTGGATAAGCATTTGTTGACCATCTAGGCCCCTTGCTTAACCCCGAAGATCCCAGCATGCACTCATTCAACAGATGTTTATTGAGCACTTACCTGTGGCAGCCACTGCTCTAGATTTTGGAGATACGGCACTGTACAAAGCAGACAACCCTGTATCAACGAGTTTACCTTCTTGTGGGGTGAGGCAGACAGTAAATAAGTAAAATATGAGGCATATTAGCTGGAGATAAGTGTCTGGAGAAATATAAGGCGCAGGAAGATGATGTTAGGAGAAAGATTGGGCAAGTTAAAATGGGGTGGTCAAGGGAGGCCCCACTGAGAAGATGACATTTAAGTGCAAAACTGAAGGAGGTAAGGGAATGAGCTTTGTAGATATCTAGGGGAAGAGTAGACTGGGCAGTGAGAATGGTAGGTGCAAAGGTCCTGGGGCAAAGCAGGCCAGTAGGTCCAGAGAAGAGGGACAAAAGGGTATGTTGGTGAGTAATGGGAAGCCATTGGAGTAGGGAGTGACATAGGGCTTTACAGGAACACTTTCAATGGTATGTGGATGAGAGACTGAGATAGGGTTTGGGCCCAGTAAAGGGGTTGTAATGGGGTAGTTCTGAAAGGAAAGGCCAGGGAGTAGGATAGGACACCTTCAAGTCAGACATGAGCTTGGAGAAAAGTGTGGAAGGAAACAACCTGTGGTTGTTCGGTGTCAGCAGTCCTTCATTCCCATTTGTTCTGAGTCCAGGGAAACATAAGCACAGAGCATTTTCCGTCTTTGCCATGAGTTAACCAACAGCCCATCTGCATCTCTCCAAGTTCATTACTGTCGAGAAGTGTCACACTACATAAGGGAAATAAACTGGAGATTTAGGGACGAAGGTTACCAGATGCCTGATTAAAACCCAAGAAGCAATAAAGGAAGGAGCAAGTGCCGCCGCCTAGAAATTCTGGGCCTCAGAGCAGCACTTGACCCCTCACCCCCAACCCTTTCAAGGACAAAATAGAAAGGTTTTCAAGCCTTTGGAAAACAAAGAGAGGAGGAGGAGGCTGGGGTGGGAGTGGGGGTGAGGGGGTGGAGGGGCGCTGCCCCTGCCTGACCCCTGCTTCCCTGCAGAACCACATCCCATGAATAAGTAATCCCCCAACAAGCTGAGAAGCTGATCTTCAGCAAGGAGAGATTTCATGAAAGTTTAAAGACCTGAGCTGAAGCAGGCACTGCGTGTTGTTTTAACAGCAGCTGAGACGTCTGTGCAAACCCAAAGTCTCGAGGTCTCCCACAGGGGCCTCTGTGACATCTGCATGGTTTTCCTGGACTCCTGAGTCTCTGGGGCCCCACGCCCTGGGGTCTGTGCACAGGGAAGGAGGCCAGTGCCTGAAGGCGCAGACACCTTTGGATTCCCCTGCTGGGTCCCTCAGGGTGATTACAGGTGTCCCCCAAAGCGGTGGAGCCACACTGTGAGGTTACCAAGGCAACCCCGCTCCTCCTGGGACAGGGCTGATGGGCGTGCTGACAGAGCTGTCTCCCATAGGATCCAGGCTAAAAATACCCCTACAATTGGCACCCGCGGTGTTCCGGGAGCCTCTGCCTTGCGTCTCAGCATCCTCGGAGTTCCCTGGAGGAGCTCTGGTCCTCCCTGAGCAGGGCCTGGCGCTGACCGGGGCTGAGGAGGGCAGGCACTTCATAAAACCAGTGATTACCTTGATGGCTGCAGTGCAGAGGAAGGGGGAGGATGGAGCGAAATGGAGGGCAGCTGCTTTCCTGGCAGACAGGGGGCCTGCCTCATTTTGCATCAGAGGTCATGAGCTTGGCTCACTCCTGGGCAGCCTGCTTAGGAGAAAACCATTGGTAGCTCCTGAGGGCACTAGAATCAGGCGCAAGATGCAGACGCCCCCTGATCAGACTCTCGAGCTGATCCCACCTTCCCCGAGTGGCTGCCAGGGCTCAGAGCCCTGCCCAGGTTCCTGACAAGCTAGGGCCGGGCCAGCCTGGGCTTTGCCAACCCCATGTTTCCTTTAGCTCTGTGCTAAGGGACGTGCGCTGGAGGCAGAGAGAGCAGCCCTTGCTGCTTCCAGACTACCCGTCTGTGCTTCTGAAGGCTGCGCTGCTCTGCATTTAAACATGGTGAGAGGAAAGGAGAGCTTAGATGGGCAGGGAGGTGACTCAGCCCTCTAATGCTGTGGGCTCAAACGTGTCCGGGATTCTGGAACCTAGGACTCTCAGACTGACAAGGACCTCAGTCCACCGAGGACAACTCTATGCCCCGTAAGAGGGTTAGGCGGGGACTTGAAGTTGTGACTAAAGGACCACACGCCCTGTGACATGCCACCCCGGGCAGTGCTCAGGAGACCATGCGGCTGTCAGAACAACCCCAGACCGATGTGCTTAGTGCTTCACGTGCCAAAGAGTCACCCAGGATCTCGTTAAAATGCAGATTCTGATTCGCTAGGTCTGGGGTGGGCCTGAGAATCTGCATTTCTAACCAGCTCCCAGGTGAGGCCGAGGCTGCTGTTCTGTGATTAGCCAAGGCGCAAGAGCAGCGGTCCACAGGCACGGGTGCAAGAAGAGCCCCCAGGGAGCATTTAAAACTCGAATCCTCAAAGATAAACAAACAAATAAACAAATAAGTAAATAAATAGATTAATACCCTGTGTGATTTTTAACACACACATATATATAAATATATATATATATATGTGTAAAATATATAACAGTACCACAAAGGCCAGGAGGGGGATTAAAAAATACAAAACCAAAACCAACAATAAAACCTTCGATTCCTGGGCCCTGTCTCAGCCCACCTGAACTGGATTCACCACGCAGCATGATGTCTCTAAAGCTAACTTTGGTGATTTGAAGCATAGCTTGGATTTGCAACCGCGGTCCTCAAGCCGTGAGCTGACTGTTAGGCACTGGGAGAAATGCCTCCCCAAACCAGTTTGGGCCAAACATTTCCCTATTTCTAGAAAGATCTGTCCTTTATGGATAATGCCTACAATTATTCATCGTTCAGCAAATATTTATTAAGTAACTCTGTGTTTCCATAAGGGTCTATTTCTCTTCTAGCAGGACAGACGTCAGATGACAGCCTCTGTTTCATGCCTCCGAGGCCGAGGAATGGAATCAGAGAACTCTCCAGGGGCTTAGAGTTCACTGGGTTGGTTTCCTTACATGGTTACAGAGCTACTAATGTGTTCTTAATGAGCTGCCATTTACTTATGCAAATAGCCGGGCCCAGCTGCCAGGGGTATTAGGGCTTGGCGGTGAGCTGTGCCTCTGCATATCGCTCATGTTTTAACACGGCAGATGCGGTCCTCTCAGGCCTGCCCCCGTTTTTCAACTTTAATTGACTCTGTGCAGGCAGTTAGTCTGTCCATGTATGTCTGGGGGTCTCACCGAGCCACTCGTATGGGGCCTCCCTGCCAGCCAGAGGCCTGGGGAGTGGCAGGGGCAGGGAATGGGGTGGGGGTGGGGCGGCTCTGCTCACCCCTGTCTGGGAAGACCCAGGAGGGTGGGAGGCAGGGGCTTGCCAAATCCAAGCAGGAGTGTGGGTTCCATTTCTGGTCTTTGCAAAAAACTTTTAGAAAAGCTCCTCTTGCACCTTGCCAAAAGACAAGAAAATTAAAAGCGCTGTCTTCGTTTCACTCCTGTTCTCCCGAGAAGCTTCCCCATCACACCAAGAGGGCTGCTGGGAGAGTGACGGTGCGATGGCACTGCGTGTGTGGTCCTGGCATCGGCGCCACCACCATCGGGACAGCTTTGAGCGGCTGCTGGCAGCTGGGGCTAGAGAAGACACCCTCCCAACAGAAGCTTTTGGAACACGGATGGAAAAGCAGCAATCTATCTGGACAGGCATAGGGGTCTGCTGAAGACGTTCTGGGCAGAGCCAGCGTCACACTTCTGACGCTGTTTTGCTGCCACCCTCTTTCTCCTCTAGCAACTGGGTGGGGCTGCTTCGGGTATCTCCGGGCTCACTCCTCGACGGCAACCTCTCCCTGTCTACACGGTTGGCCCCACCACCTGGCGGGAAACAGCTGCTGCCCATGAATCACAGATGCTGCCACGCGAGGCCCCTCACTTAGCTTCCCGTAGACGCTGCATTTCAAGCACTCTCACATCCCGGGACCTCCCCCCCACCCCCACCCCGCCACACACTCTTGTCTCTCTGTGGCTGACTTCTCTGCTGTGGACCACTGTAGCTTCTTCCAGATGGCAGTGCCCCACGGCAGCCAGGAGAGCGAGAGCATTGTTTGGCCTGGGCTTCGTCCCCCACCCCGGAGTTGGTCCTTTTCATCAGTAGGTGAAGGTGAGCAGGGGGAGTTGTGCCCAGCCCCACAGGGAGAGAAGGGTGTGTGCAGAGGCAGATGTGGGAGTGAACTGCAGTTGGTGACAGAGTTTAAGCTGGGAATCATTTATTGGTGAGAGACATAAATCACGTTGGCTTATGGGGCTCAGTCTCTTCTTCTGTAAAATAGGCACGTTGATCTTGCTTTATCTGGCACGTACTGATTCAAAACACCAAAATCACAAACAGAAAACTTGTGAGCTACCACTTAAAAGTCAGAGGTTTCGTATAAAATTATGGGTTTCTTCTTTTCTAGATAAACTAGCAGATATGGCCACACGACTGCCTCCCCTCTTGGCAGCAGTGGGTTGGAGCCAAGTGACACCCCTCTGTTCCAACAGGCTCTCCAGTGGCCCTGCCCTCCTTCAGGGCCACTTCCAACAAGTGTTCATGCCATTGTTTGGCCTATTTGGTTGTCTAGGCATGTGTCTAAGTTTCCTAGGGCTGTCATAACAAAGGGCCCCACGCAGCAAAAATGTACCCTCTCCCAGTTTGGGAGGTTAGGAGCCTGAAATGAAGCTGTCGGCAGAGCCGTGCTCCCTCTGATGGCTCTAGAGAAGACTCCGTCCCCTGCCTCTCTCCTAGCTTCCAGTGGTTGTTGGTAATCCTGGGTGTTCCTTGGTTTGTAGACACAGCACTTCCATCTCTACCTCTTTTGCTACATGGCCTTCTCCCTGTGTCCTCTTCTTATAAGGATACCTGTCATTGGATTAGGACCCACCCCAACCAGTATGACATCATCTGTACTTGAGTACATCTGCAAAGATCCTATTTCCAAATAAGATCCCATTCTGAGGTCCTGGGTGGACATGAATTTGGGGGGAACACTGTTCAACCCAGGGCAGCATTTGAACTGGCAACCTTTAGACTCGGTGGCTTCCAACATCCCTCCAGTTTGCATGTCTTCTGACTTCTGCTCTTGCTTTTCTTTCTCTGGGTAGCATTTTCTCTTCTCCTCCACTTCTCTGGATGGAAAGAGGAGGCACCGTGGCCTTCTGATGTGGGTTTGGACACTTGAGAGGATGCACTGGGGACAGTTATCTGCCCTCTGGGTCTTTGGTTTCCATGCATCGTTGCAGGATAACAGAACCTGCCCTGGGTCCTCCGAAGTTTGCCTTGAGAAGACGCAGAGATTGGATATACTGTACACTGCAGCCCTCAGTGGTACTGCCTCGGAACAACCTTCTCATTGCCTTCTCCCTCCACTTGCCCTGGAGGTCACTTGCCCTTCCTCTGGGCTCCTGCAGCACCTCGGATGTTCCTTTATTCCAGACTTAACTACTAAATTGCAATGAGATATTTACAGACCTATTTCCTCTCCAGACTTTGAGTCCATGAGGTCCAAGACTGTATTTCATCCAGACATTCAGCCAGGAGCAGGGTGGTTCCTTAGTAAATGTTCAGTGAGCTGGCAATGCTTCAGGGAGCTCTACCCACTTTACCATCAGGTGGGGTCGCCCACCCCTCAGCTCTCTCTCTTCATGCCGCAGTAGGGTCTAAAACTGCTGCTTCACTTCCAAAATGCTCAAGCTCCTGGCTCTTCTAGGGCATACCAGTCCCAATTGGGTAGAAAATTGAGAAGAAATGGGCTCTCCCTTGCTATCCCTTTTCACCACCAGGCCCAATGCTCTGTGTGTTTTCATGTTTTCTTTCCCTAACCCCCAATCCTGTTGACTAGCAACATTTCCCTTCATATCAAGAGGGCATATTCACCAGATCTGTCTTCAGAGATGGATGCTGCCCATAGTCTGCTTCATTAGGGCAGATTTCTTGTTCTTTGTCAGGACCCTTCATCTCAGTAAGGTTCAGTTTCCCCGTCTGCTATGTCCATGCTTTCTTCATTCATTTTTTCCAATTAGCATTTGTTGAACTCCGATCCTGTGCTAGGTGATAGGCCTCTTGGTAGGAATAAAGTGGTGAATGAATGAATGGCATGGCCCATCATCATGGACTGTGATTTAATTTAAACTGTGATACATGCTGTAAAAGCTAAACACATGGTACTATGAAAGCATCTGTCAGGAGAACCTGGCCCAGCCTGGAGGGTAAGGGCAGGCTGGCTGCTTCGCAATGTGGCATCGGAACTGTGCTTTTAAGGGTAATTAGAAAGCTGGGTGGTGGAGGTGGGTGGGGACAGAGAATGCAGGGAAGAGGAGGCATGGAGACCTTGAAATGGGAGAGAACGAAGACCAACAAGGAGCAGAGGGAAGGCCAGGATGGCCGGAGCTTGGAGAGTGAGAGGCTAGGAAAGCAACAGGGGCCGGATTACACTGGGCACCTTTTGGGCTTTGTGAGAGAGTCGGTGCAATGGAAAGCCACAAAATCATTTTGGGGGTGTGTGGGAAAAGTTAAAATTCGCCATTTTAAACCATACAATACACTGGCATTTAGTACATTCACAATGTTACATACCCAGCATCGCTATTTAGTTCCAGAACATTTTCATCACCCCAAAAGGAAACCCCATACCCATTAAGCAGTCACTCCCCATTCTCCTCTGCCCTCCCCCCCCAGCCCTAGAAACTATTCACTTTTTCCCCTGTCTTTACAGATTTGCCTATTCTGGGTATTTTATATAGACTCATACAATATGAGGCCTTTTAAGTCTGGCTTATTTAGTTTAGCAAAATGTTTCAACTTTCATCCATATTGCAGCACGCATTAAAATCTCTCTTATTTGTATGAATCCATAATATTCCATTGTATGGATATAACAATTTCTTTATCCATTCATCAGTTGATGGACATTTAGGTCATGTCCCCCATTTGACTATTGAGACTAATGCCGCTATGAACATTTGTGTATGGGTTTTTGTTTGAACACCTATTTTCAGTTTTTTTGCGTCCATAACTAGGACTGGAATTGCTGGGTCAAATGGTAATTCTATGTTTAACTTTTTGAGGAACCACCAAGCTGTTTTCCACAGTGGCTGAAACATTTTACATACCCACCAGCAGCAATGGATGAAGGCTCCAATTTCTCCACATTCTTGCCAACACCTGTTATTTTCCACATTGTAGTCATCACAGAAGCTTTTTAAGCAGGGGATTGACATGTCCAAATTTGCATTTTTAAGAGTTTCCTCTGATGGTAGTATGGAGGATAGATTGTTGGAAGCAAGAGTGAAGATGAAGATACCTGTAGGAAACTTTTGGAATCATTTTGGGCAAAAATGAACGATTGCTTGGATCGAGGTGGAGGCAATGATATGGGGCAAAGTAGGTGGGTATGGATGGTATTTAGGAGATATGAGGAACAGAACTTAGTACTGGAACGAATTTAGGGGTGGAGAGACAGGGAAGTCTCAGGGATGACCCTGATATTTCTGGTTTATAAAACTGGATGGTGAAAGAATCAAAACAAACAAACAAAACAAACAAATTAAACTGGATGGTGGTATTCATCAGGTAAAGAACAAGGGATAAGAGTCAGATTTCTGTGGCATGGGGAAGTCGGAATTAAGAGTTCAATTTTGGACAATACTATAACTTGGACGGGCTTTGTCCATGAAAAACCTAGGGCTATTTAGAGAAGCCTCTCTGGTTAGATTCAGAGACAAAATTCTCTATTATCTTTTCCCCTCACCTGAGTCCATTCTGACCCTTGTGAGAAATATTCACTGAAAACGAGCTCTCTTGGGGGACTGATCCATCCAGTTGTTTAACAGTTAGTGCCACGGGGCTGCTTAAAAAATATGGTTCTCTTGTGTCCTGAAAGAGTTAAATGCTCTTCCCACAAAGAGCCACCCCCTCTACCCTTACTGAAGTCACAAGTGGGGTAATTGATATTTTCATGCATAGGGCAGGAAGCAGTCAACCTTAGAGCTGGTGCTTCAGTCACTCGTTTGCTCTGTGAATTTGGGAGATCACTTAATGTTTTTGAGCCTCTATTTTAGATGGTGACGATCACATCAGATGGTGTGGTTGAAAGGGTTTTAGAAAGTTAAACATGATATAAAAATATAAGGTGTTTTATTGTTGGCACTGAGGCTTCAGCTCCCTCAAGGAGCTGTCTGCCACTCCTTTCACACAGGAGATAAGATTTGTGTCAGTGACCTTGACATGACTTCTCCCACCGGAGGGTTTGGCTGTCAGCACTGCACCCATCTGTGGTCCTGCAGCCAGGTTTTTATTACCCATGACCCTCTCCTTACTCAAGAATTTTGCAAATTTATTACACGTGACGCTATCCTTACCTAAGAATTTTGCAAATTCAGTTCCTTGAGACACTGTGCCAAATCCTTCAGCAAAATTGAAGTCTTCTGCATCTGCTCTGTTCCTTTTTATCACTAATTTTGGTAATTTGATCACAGAGGAAACACTGTCAGAGCTTCTCTGCCCTGGGTGGGGAAGCTGGTTCTGCTTGAAGTGCTATCTTCTCTCCTCTTGAACAGGTTGTTTTTACTTCACGATTTATTCTTGAGTTTAGAAAATACAGCACTGACATCAGCTGCAGTGGGCAAACTGCCTCCTGTTCTCTTTAGAGC
>PVIY010053832.1:0-14503 GCA_004026745.1 Myrmecophaga tridactyla | reverse complement strand
GGGGCATCACTCTGGGCAAACCAACAAAATCTCATGTCCTACCCAAGATTCCAAGTACTTATGGTGTTCAATCAAGCTATCAACATAAGTTACAATAGGAGATGCACTAGTTAAAATATAAATTTTGTACCAAATAAACATTTTTTGCTTTAGTCTCACACATAAGTTGACATTTAAAAATATTAATTACCATCTATTTTCAGCACCCTGCAGTAATGACATCCCTTTGTTCTTCCTCACGCAAAAACATTTTTAAAATTTGTACATTTCGTCACTATTATTATACACTCTAGGCATTCCTAGATGATACCATCTCAATCTTTGTCGTCTATCATCTATGGAATTAATTTTTAACTCTAGACTGTCTCCCTGCTGTTTCTTCATCTGAAAGTGCTTCTTCCATCCAGACATGGCAGAAATATGGAGAAGGCATCTGTCCTGAGGATGCTGAGAAAGGGAAGGCTGCATCACGTGCATTCTTCAGGGAGTTGACACTCATTAGCATCTTCTGTGGACTCCCCATTGCTTTCTTCTCTTGTAGTTGAATCAGCTCCTTCTCTTCAATTTAGTTTGCATCATCCTGTTTTTCCTTTTTTTTTTTTTTTTGCCACACATCTGAGAGACCAGCAAGGCTAATTATTATCAGGGAAATCTGGGACATACGTCCATGTATAACCACACACGCTTTGGGGAATTCCCTGAGATCTCATCCTTCTCTACACATTCATCCTGCCCTTTGCTCTGGGAGGGTATGCTGGTTTGAAAGTATTATTATGCACCCTAGAAAAGCCATGTTGTAATCCAGATTTCGGTCTTGTGGAGGCAGCCGTTTCTATTAATCCTGAGTCAATAATTTAGTTTGGAAGCCTTTGATTAGATTATCTCCATGGACATGGGACCTACCCAATCGTGGATATTAACCTTTGATGAGAGGGAGATATGACTCCACCCATTCCAGGTGGGTCTTGATTAGTTTACTGGAATCCTTTAAAAGAGGAAGCATTTTGGAGAAACCTCAGAAAGGACAGAACCTAGAGAAATGACAGAAGTCTCAGAGCTGACAGAAACTTCAGAGCAGAGCTGACACAGATGTTGACACTTGGAGAACAGAGACACGGATATTTGGAGATGCTTGGAGCCCAGAAGACATCATCACCATGAGATGTTAAACAAGCCAGAACCTAGAGAGAGCCAAGGGAAGCCAAGAGAGGAAAGCCAGCCCCAGAGAAGCAAAGTGAGGAACCCTGACATAGGAACAGAGGCTGAAAGCAATGGAGCCCAGGAGCAAGGGATCAGCAGATGCCAGCCATGCAACTTCCCAGCTGACAGAAGGGTTCCTGACCCATTTGCCTTCCTTGAATTAAGGCATCTTTCCCTGGATGCCTTAGTTTGGACATTTTGATAGGCTTAGAACTGTAAACCTGGAAGTTATGAAGTTCCCCTTTATAAAAGCTGTCCCAGCTGATAGCACTCTGGCAGCTTTCAAACTAACACAGACGAATACCATCTGGATTCTTCCTCCTTCCACGCTCTCCAGTCTGTGTTCACACCCACCTCCACCATGGAGCCCTCTGGATTTGTCCCCCTGCTGCTGGCTTTGGCATCGTTTGAATTCTGGATTTTGGAAAACGTGGTCTGTAACTGTGTTATGCCACAGTAATCTCTAGTTATTCCCTGTAGGAATCAAAACCAGCATTGAATTAAGAGCAAGCGCTGCCTTTTCCTTCTCTTCCATGTGTCACAGGGTGTCTAATAAAATATGCATTCGGAAGGGGCTCAAGAGTGGATACTGGATGGCACTGACGGTCAGTGTCTGCTTCCAGTAAGCGCAAGAATAAAGTCACGGTTAAACTTGTTGGGGGAGGGTCCACAGAATGGGAGTGCCAAGGGGTAGGGGCTCTTCCCTCCCCTCAAACCTGACTGGCCTAGGACTCATGTTGGGCCATGGAATTCAGTGGAAGGGGACACAAGGACAGGGGCAGCTGCTGCCACAGAAGCTGGCTTGTGGCTGCCCCCTCCAGCAGGCACTGGCATCTCTACAGTCCCTCAACATGGTCCAATGTCCAACATGACTCGGGGGGTTTTGATCCACTTGCATCCAGCCTCCTTCTCTCATCTGCACCCAACTCCGAGCACCTGAGCTTCTGGTCTTCATTTAGGTTTTCCAAAAGGTGAGACGTTGGGCTGTTGAGTTCTAGGAGCAATGTCTGGCCAGTGGCTTAACAAAAAAGGGGGTGACATGGAGAACAAAGGTTGGGGATGGGAGAATAAGTGCAAACAAATAAAGTGATCAATGGGAAATGGGCCGGATGTTAGTCAGTGATGCTGCTCAGTTCTTAGATAATATGTGTACTTGTAGGAGTCCAATTTGTGAAATCGTTCCCGGGATACAGTTGGGCTCCTACGGAGTGGGGCTGGTTAGTCACATGAACTAGGTCCAAGTAAAAATTAATTGCATTAACTAGCACAGATCGGAAAGTCTATCACACTAACTAGCTGAGAGTTAATCTCATTAACTAGTCCAGAGCAGAATAGTAATTACATTAACCAGTAGAGATCAGGAAGTTAATTATATCAACTAGCACAGGTCAGTTAGTTAATTACATCCACTGGCACAGATCAATAAGTTATTTACATTAACCAGCCCAGATCAGTGAGTTACCTACATTAACTAGCCCATAACTGTGTTTATGATGCAATTAAATCATTACATCAAGTAGCACAGACCAAGACGTTAATTACATTAGGCAACACAGATCAATAAGTCGATTACATTAATGGCACAGTTTGATAAATCAACACCAACCAGTACAGGTCAATAAGTCGATTTCATTAACCGGTACAGTTTGATCAATCAATCACATCAACCAGCACAAGTCAATAAGTCGATTTCATTAACCGGTAGAGTTTGATCAATCAATGACATCAACCAGTACAAGCCTATAAGTTGATTACATTAACAGACACAGTTTGATAGATCAATCACACCAATCAGCACAGATCAATAAGTCAATTACATTAACTGGCAGTTTGATAAATCAATCACACCAGCCAGCTCAGATCAATAAGTTGATTACATTGACTATCACAGAAAGCCAATCACACCAGCCAGCACACATCATTGCTTTGATTGCATTAACTGCCAGTACGTGGTCTTCCAGGTTTATGCTGATTTAAATTCCTTGACATTGAATTCAGCTATTGATTAAGAACTTAACCATGCACATTCAGAGCCTCTTTGCCAGTCATAAAGAACTGAGTTTATCTCCTTGAGCCCTGCTTGTAATGCAGCTTCAAGGAAACAAGATTCTCAGCAGTTTCTACTGAACGTCAGAAAATTCCTAGATTCTCACTGTTTGCACAATTCCGGACAAGGGTCTGTTGGCTATGTCTGCCCAGCTCCTGAGTAAAGTTGTTCAGCTACTACCCCAACCACTGCCACCAAACACACTCCCACAGATTCTTCTATTTTGTGGTGTCCAGGCTGTGCTGAGTTTTCTCTGTGTGTCCCTCCAGCTCCTGCTCAACCCACCTCTACCTATTCCCCCCTCCACCACCCCCTCACCCAAGGAAGCTGAGCTGTAGACTGTGCAACCCCTTGGTTGGGATTTGTTCAGTCCCCAGAGGCCCCTTTGGGAGATGGGTGGATGGGCTTGAGAGAGGACAGCTACAGCTGTTCTCCAAGACACCACCCCTGCTGCCAGCCCCTGCCACCTCCTCTCCGCTTTCTGAAGTCTTAAGAGTTATAGTTGGGCCTGGTTCTTGCTGTCAGTGGACAAAGGTGGTGGGTTCTTTTGCCCGCTCTGGCACTAACCAGCCCGTCAAAAGGACTCTTGCTCACAGCCTGGGAGCTGGAACGAGACAGCATGGCGTCCTCGTGTCTCAACTCAGCTGGGAACGTATGCCTCCAGCAACTGCAATTCTCCACCGCTCTGGGTAAGTCTCAGATTAACCTAGAAAGCACCTCAAGTAACAGATTTGGGGGTTACCAAAAATCTTGGCGGTCGGTGAAATCACAACTACAGCACCAAGAGCCGTGAGGGATCGAGTGTCGTTTATCTCACTCTAGGTGTTCCCTCTCAGGTCCTCTGTCAAGGACCTGGTGTGTGGGGGCTGCTGTCTCCATCCCTGTCGCAGGAGCAGAACGGGAAGGTCCCACAGCAGGGCTGCAACCATGGCTTCCAGAGGATGTTGTCGAGCGAGAACTGGGGGGGAACCGGCTGCAGTGTTTTCCGGTGATCCAGCACAGCTTTGTCCACCCTTGCTATGACAGCATGGTATAGGGGCTCAGAGTCGGGGGACAGGGGCTGCGCCTCAGAGGGGTCCCTGGAGAGGTCAAAGAGCAAAGGTGGGCTGTGGTGGGTCACGCCTTCCCCAGAGCAGGGGCAGACCCCTCGGCCATAGCAGGCTCCGGCTCCTTTGGGGTGGAACTGCGGGGTCATGTAATGGACCTTCCAGAGCCTTCCACCTGGATGGAAATGAGAAGGTGTTCAGAACTGCAGAAATGCACTTAATGGACTCAGGTTTCCTTACTATAGAATTGTCCTCAATGTGCAATATTACGTGAAAAGAGAAAAGAGGATACAAGTTTGCTGGTGCAACGAAGACCTCGATTGTACCAAATCAATGTGCAACTGTTACACTGATTCCCATATGCTGCGCTAGAGACAAAGAAAGGAGAAAGAGCTCACCCCATACTGTTCAACATGGGCAAGAATTAGGATCACAGATATTTTGGTTCATTCTTTTCTCTCTGATTTTCAAGCCTCCTGGGCGAGGAGTGGTTCTCAGTTTCCCCTGACTTTGAAATAATAGGGACACAATGGATACCCAATGATGTCCACTCCTGCCTTTAAAATGCAGAGATTATCATGCTGCCAGTTATCAAAAATTTCCCCAAACAGTATTAAAGCACACCTGGAATTTCCCTGCTGATTTGAACAGCCTCACAAAGCGGCAGGAACAAGTGTTCTCGGCCAACGGAGGAAAGATCGAGCTCAGCGTCCGCCCTTGGGGAATTGTGGATCTAAAATGGCGAGTTTAACCTCCTGCAGACTGGTGTCACTGTCCATAAGTGCATGTAAGACTTGTGTAAATGGAAATAAATGTAGTATTTATGGAATTCAAATGGAAGTTGCCGTGGCGTGCCACAGTGTGGATGCTTTCTGAATTGGATTCAAAGATTCTGCTTAGGCATGTCAAACTCAATCAAGGTGTGGCTTAAATCACAGCACTAGAGGTGTAAGAAGACAGAGGAAATTCAGATGCTGTCTGAAGCCAGGAGACGGTAGAAGTCAGAAGTGATGGCAAACCAGAGGGGTTGACACAGGAGAGGGGCAGGAGGGAGAGAGAGAGTAAGCCGAATGATGGATGGAGGATATTGGAATGCTAAAGACTCCTAAAGAAAGTGAGCCATGCTCATACATGCAGTACCTCCAGCCTCTAAATCCACAACCTGACAAATCCCCATTGTCCAAGCTGGCCACGCTGTATGCTCTTTGTCACAGCAAACTGAGGCAGCCTACCCATGTGACAGCAGTTTGGAAATTTTGGAGCCCTCTCCCTACAGTTAGCAGACAACAGGGTCTCTGAGTAATCCCTTGGAAAGCGTGGGGCTGCCGCGCTCTCAAACCCCGAAGGAAGAACATTTTTTCTATAGAAAGATGACTTTCAGACCTGGAATTCTAATGAAGAAGGGTCTGCAGGTTTGGTGGACTGCTTGGGACCCCTGGCCCCCATTTCGCATGACAATTACGTTGTTTCTATTGAGATATGACCTGGTTACTCAAGGGGTGTCTTAATCCACTTACTGGTGTCCTATGAAAGAGGACAAAACACATGAAGAAGCGAAGAGATGAAATTGAGAGAAGCTCACGAGAAAGCTCCGAGAAGCTGAGAGACAAGGACACATGCACAGAAGCTGAGAGACAAAGCCAGGGAAGCCAGAAGCTGAGAGCAATGAAACCTGGGAGCGAAGGTCCGCGTACCATCCTGTGTGACAGAGGAGCCCTGGGTGAGTGCAGCTGTCTTCAGAGCCCAGGCATCGTCCTGTCGATGCCTTGAGTTGGACATTCTCATTCAATGCCTTAGAACTGTCATTTCAAAGCTAATAAATCCCTGTTGCAAACTCCAGCCCCTTTCTGGTACAGTGCATCTCATCAGTATTTGCAAGCCAAACACACATGCCAAGCACCGGGCAGCCTCCTCTTTGGAACGCTGGAATGGGTCCGGCTGCATGAGGAAGGGGTATGCTACAACCGGGCATGGAGAGAGGTGGACAGTTACTTACTGTCTTTCTGATGCCACCTTGCCGCGTGCAGGGAGCTCCCGCAGTAATGGAACAGGAACTCGTGATCCGAATGCCCCGCCGCTCCTTGCAACAAGGATACCAGGCTGCGTCCATCAATCACCCTGGCTCGGAAAGAGAGTAGCAAGATCAGGGTCTCCCTGTCGTGGGCGTGGCAGGGCTCAGAGTAAAATCCCGAGGGTCATGAGGGAATGGTTGGGACAGAAAATCCCCCTAAAATCTAGCTGATGGCATGCACCCCTCATAGGGTGGGTGCTGTGAGGATGCCAATCATGGCAGATCCGAAGACATGCCACGTCATGTGCAAAGGACTGAGTGAGAGAAGCCTGTGATGTGGGAAACCCAGATGCCAGGTGCTGGTTTGAAGCTGATTCATACCCCAGAAAAGTCATGTCCTTTTAGTCCAATCTTATGGGAGCAGAACAATTGCTACTTGGGACCTCTTTTTCTTTTTTAAATATTTCCAGTGAGAAATCTTCACATGCATACATTCTATTCATGGTGTAAAATCAGTGGCTCATAATATCATTACCTAGTTGTGTATTCATCACCATGATGCTTTTTTTCAAACATTTGCATTGCTCCAGAAAAGGAAATAAAAAGAAAGAAGAAAAAAAACTCATGCATACCATACCCCTTTCCCCTCCCTCTCACTGACCACTAGTATTTGATCTACCCAATGTATTTTACCCTTTGCCCCGCCCCACTTATTTTTTTTTTAATTTTCTATCCACATTTTTTTACTCTGTCTATACCCTGGATAAAAGGAGCATCAGACGCAAGGATTTCACAAAAACACAGCCTGGGTGGGATCTCTTGATTAGGTTGTTTCCATGGAGATGTGACCCACCCAATTGTGGGTGGGACCTTTTGATTAAATTGTTTCCATGGAAATGTGACCCACCCAATTCAAGGTGGATCTTAATCTTTACTAGACTCCTCTGTGAAGAGAATAAAAGGTAGAAAACAGAGAGAAAGCTGGGAGCCAACACAGAAGGTGGAGAGACGAAAGCAAGATGTTTGGAGATGCAGAAGGAAATGCTCCGGGAGACAACGGAAGTTGAGAGAGGAGTTAGAAATCAGAGTCCAGGAGAGAAGGACAGCAGACGTCATCACATGCCTTCCTCTGTGACAGAGGAACCCCGGATGTGATTGGCCTTTCTTGAGTGAAGGTGTCCTCTTGTTGATGCCTTAATTTGGACATCTTCATAGCCTCAGAACTGTAGATTTGTAACCTGATGTGGGTACATTGCATTCTGGCAACTTTAGCAAACCGAAACTGACACATTCTTGTAAGTGGCTCATAATTCCTAACAATCCTTAATCTGAATTTAATGTAGAATGTAGTAGCTTTTAGTCTCTTTTTATTTCTTTCAAACTGTGTCCTCATTAAGAGAAATGCTTTTACAGAATGGCAGGGAAAGAAACAGCAGACATCATATTATCTGTTACTTTAGGTGGAATAAAACCAAATTGGTAACAGAAAGCTAACTTCTATTATCTTCTCTTAAAGTATTAGCACCTTATCCTGAGGTGATAAATCATCGTAAAATCCTATTTTCAGTCTCATGGACATACCAGGAGGCTTCTATTTCAGGAAATTGGAAGATGTTTTACAGCGTATCACATTCTAATTAATTTATGTTCCTTTGTTAAGCTGAGATGTAACACTTTCTCCAATGATGTGAAATAAGTTTGACCAAATATCTCATTTTCTTTAATCTTCTATTGTACTGGCTATGGTGATACTAAAGGAGGCTGTCCCTTATATTTGAAGAAATAAGCATTTTACAAATACTCTCATGCTGTCTTCCTTTTTTCCTGGAAGTGTGAAAGAATGAAAGGGCAATGCTGAGGAATTGGGAGCAGGTGGCCAACTTATCACACATGTACCTGTCCTGGGGCAGCTGGCCACCTCCCAGCTGCACCACAGTGGGGTAGATGTCCATCAGGCTCGTAGGCTCGTCAATCACTCGGCCGGCCGGCAGCTCCCCAGGCCACCGGAATATCCCTGGGACGCGGATTCCACCTTCCCAGCCTCCCATGCCTTTGCCTCCTATAAGAAAATGGCATGTTAGGATTCACCAGGAAATTGAAATTGATATATATAGCTGCGTACCTAGGTTTGTAAACTGCAGGCATGTACGTATGTGCACATGGTAGGCTGTGTCTTCCAAAAGTGGCCACAGCAATATTTCCCAAGCTCTGTCACGGTGGAGTCCATTTCCCTGCCATTGAAGTCCAGTAGGAATTTGTAGCTGCCTCTCCCAACAGGGTACATGGATTCCGAGGTAAGACGTAGAAGCAGACATGGCTTTCAGAGGAAGCCGGGCACCACATAAGGAAGACCGGAATGCAAAGAAGGGCTGCGTGTGCGTTTTCCCAGCTACAGGAGTCTTGCCAGGCAACATCAACTTCAACCTCAGGGGCATGGACGACTGAGTCTTTGGGTCATTCCAGTCCCTAGTTTTCAAGCTGCCTCAACTGACAGTGAGCAAAGCAGAGATGAACTGTCTCCACCAAGAAGTGCCCAGATGGCTGACTGGTAAGTAAAATACGGATTGTTGTTTTCAGATATTAAGTTACGAAGCACTGGGGTGATTTGTTACGTGGCGCCAGGTAAGTGCAATGCACACACATACACATATCCCATTTAGAACTGTGCTGTCCTGGTTTGAAAGGAAGTATGACCCCTAGAAAATCCATGTTTTAATCAAAATCCCATTTCATAAAGGTAGAATAATCCCTATTCAATACTGTATGTTTGAAACTGTAATCAGACCATCTCCCTGGATGATGTGATTTAATCAAGAGTGGTTGTTAAGCTGGATTAGGTGATGACATGTCTCTACCCATTTGGGTGGGTCTTGACTGGTTTATTGGAGTCCTATAAAAGAGGAAACATTTTGGAGAATGGGAGATTTGGAGAGAGCAGAGAATGCTGCAGCACCACAAAGCAGAGAGTCCACAAGCCAGCGACCTTTGGAGATGAAGAAGGAAAACGCCTCCCAGGGAGCTTCATGAAACCAGAAGGCAGGAGAGAAAGCTAGCAGATGACGCCGTGTTCACCATGTGCCTTTCCAGCTGAGAGAGAAGCCCTGACTGTGTTCGCCATGTGCCTTCTCACTTGAGAGAGAAACCCTGAACTTCATCGGCCTTCTTGAACCAAGGTATCTTTCCCTGGATGGATGCCTTAGATTGAACATTTCTATAGACTTGTTTTAATTGGGACATTTTCTCGGCCTTAGAACTGTAAACTAGTAACTCATTAAATTCCGCCTTTCAGAAGCCATTCTGATTCTGGTATCTTACTTTCTCGCAGCTAGCAAACTAGAACATGTGCAAATCATTCACACATGGAAAATGAAATCCCGCGGACTGGAATACCCCGTATTTCCAATGAGGATTGAGGCAAGTTCTAGCTATGCAATTGAAACGAATGAAATATGGATCACAAAAGCTTACGAAAAAAGGTATAAATGTTACTCTTTGAGACAAAGAGTCTGCCTTTCATGTAACTGACACACTGATTTTTATGTCTTTTGAAAATAATTCCACAGTAGAATGGAGACTCCAAAATGACAGACTACACGTTTTGCTGGTTTGAAGCAATTATGGACCCAGAAAGCCATGCCACTGAATCTTCATTCAGTATTGCTGGGTGGGAGCTTTTGTATTGTGTCCATAGAGATGTGACCCACCCAATTGTGGGTGGTAACTTTTGAGGAGGTAGTTTCCATGGAGATGTGTCTCCACCCATTCAAGGTGGGGTTGCTTCCTGGAGCCCCTCAAGAGGGAAGCATTTTGGACAAAGCTTTAGAGCCACCAGAACTGACAGAGCCAACAGACTGGACAGAGCCCTGGGGAAGCCACTGAAAAACGGTGTTGAGAAAGCTAGCAGATGTCGCCATGTTTGCCATGTGCCTTTCCAGCTGACAGACAAACCTTGAACCTCATCGGCCTTCTTGAACCAAGGTATCTTTCCCTGGATGCCTTCATTTGGACATTATTATACCTTTGCCTTAATTTTGACATTTTCATGGCCTGAGAACTACAAACTTGCCATTTCAGAAATTCCCCTTTAAATAGCTTTTCCAGTTCGGGTAAACTGCATTCCAGCAGCTTTCACCAAAAAAGAATATATTTCAACCATTGCTTAGTTTTAGAAACTATTATGGGAGTATAATATCTATATCATGGTCACATCTCCATGGATAAAAATCATCTATTGCTGCTAGCAATGCAGCTATCTTCAAATAACTATTTTATGAGCTCACAGTTCTCTGGGTCAGTAGAAGTACTGGACTTGGCTCTGAGCCATCCAAAATTAGTGGCCCCCTGTACTCACCCTGCTATCTCCCGCTCGTAAATTTCTGTACCTAATATCGCTTTGTTGAAAGTTCCCTAAGAGTCCACAGCCCCCTCTCTAGGCTCATGAAACCCTCTGCCTTGTCAAGACCTAACAAGAGATTCTCTTTCTTTCCAAATATCACCCGACCCCCAGACCCCTGAGATTGTACATACAGTTCCCCTGTTTTATTTGTTGAGATGGATCAGTGACAACGGCTGGTGATTCACCGCTTAGTTGACATATTAATGTAGGGACAGTTAACATCATCTTCTTCCTTCCTTTTTCCTTGTATCAATGGACTGGGAATTGGGCTTGGGAAGTCCCTTCCATCCTCTCCTGTTTTCTCACCTCTGCCTGCTTTCTTCGCTATTCTGATCTTCACCCCTATCTCTCTCCACACGGGACCTCTGGAAGTGGCTGGGAACCAGATGCTCCTGGTGAAACACAAATAACTAGCAAGCATAAGACAATATGTCCACAATTTCTATGGACTCTGGATATGTTAGCCAGAACACATACAAGGAAAGATGCATTAGTAATCCTGCACTGCTTCTTGGTTGGAGTTACAATGTTAATGCTATTACATTGTTTCCTATTACTGTGTAACAAGTTATGACAAATTTGGCAGCTGGAAACTGTATGTATTTATTATCTCAGAGATGTGTAGGTCAGAAGCCCTGAATGACTCAATTCTCTGTTGTGGGTCTTGCAAGGCTGAAAGCAAAGATGTCTGTGGCCTTGGCGTTTATCTGAAGGCTCGAAGGCTCTGCAGGAGAAGCTACATATCCAAGCTCATTCAACTGATTGGCAGAATCCCCCAAAGCTGCCCATGTTTTTTCTCAAGTAGCCCTGTTCTAATGTGCAAGCTACCGTAATGCAATATACCAGAAATGGAACGGCTTTTAAAAAGGAGAATTTATTAAGTTTCAAGTTTACAGTTCTAAGGCTGTGAAAATATCCGAATTAAAGGAAAATGTCCAATCTAATGAAAGGTCTGTTGGTTAAAGAAGGTGGATGAAGTTTGGGGTTTCTCTCTCAGCTGGAAGGGCACATGGCGATGCTAGCTTTCTCTCCAGGCTTCTTGTTTCAGGAAGGTCCCTGGGGGCACTTCCCTTCTGCATCTCCAAAGGTCTCTAGCTATCGGGGCTCTGCTGGCACTAAAGCTTTTTCAAAAATGGTTCCCTCTTAAAGGGCTCCAGTAAGCGATCCCACCTTGAATGGGTGAAGACACATCTCCATGGAAACCACCTCATCAAAAGTTACCACCCACAATTGTGTGGGTCACATCTCCATGGAAACAATAAAAAAGATCCCACCTAGCAGTACTGAATGAGGATTAAAGAACTTGGCCTTTCTGGAATCCACAAGATTCAAACTGGCACAAACCCCTTCCTTCTCCAAACCATCAACGAGGCCCCATGCTTTTAATCTCTCCGGCCTCCCCTTGTGCCTTCACCTGGAGAAGATGCCCTGCTTAGAAGAGCTCAGACGATGAGGTCTGGCCCACCTAGGTATTCCCCTGTCCTAAATTCCAATACCAGAAATACACGGGAGTGGTATCTTATCATATTCACAGGTTCCAGAAATTAGGGAGAACATCTCAGTGGAGGCATTTTTAGAGTGCTGCTCCCTGCAATCATATATACTCATTGGAACTTCCCAAGATGTAAAAGAGTCATAAATCAGGTATATAAAAATATTGATGTGAATAAAGGTACTGTACCCTAAAAGTGATGCATATTGGAATATAAGGTAACATAAAGTTGGTGTTACATTCACTCTAAGAACTCTTCTATTAAGAATGATATGGGGCGGCTGCCGTGGCTCAGCAGGCAGAGCTCTAACCTGCCGTGCTGGAGGTCTGGAGTTCGATCCCTAGTGCCTCCTGCCCATATGCAAATTAAAAAAAAAAAAAAAAGAATGATATGTATTTTAAATTTCATTTCAATTATTTATTAGTAAATAGTTCTCTCCCACTGAAATATGAAGACTTCAAGGGTGGGCTGAGTCTTTTTCTCTCTCTGTTCTTGGCATCTTGTAGGGACTAGAGTAGGCTGTTGGTGATTTGGAGTTGTGTGTACCTTAGAAAAGCATGTTCTTAAATCTACTCTATTCCTGGGCATGTGAACCCATTTTTAGTAGGACCATTTGACAAGGCTACTCCAGTTACTATGTGACCCTGCCCAACCAGAGTGGGTCTTAATCTTCTTCCTGAAGTCCCTTATAAACAGAATGAATTCATGCAAAGAGAGAGAAAGTTGCAGAAGCAAGAAGCTGAAACGAATGAAAGCTGGAAGAGAAGGGAGAGACCAGCAGGTGCCGCCATATGCCTTACAATGTGGAGAGGAGCCAAGGATTACCAACAGCCAATCTTTGGTAAGAAAGCATCACCTTCATGATGCTTGATCTGGACATCTTCTTGGCCTCAAAACGGTAAGTGAATAAATTCCCTGTGTTCAAGCCAACCCGCGTGGTATCTGCTTTCAGCAGCCTGGGAAACTAACACAAAGATCTCTCAGCATTCTATTAAGTCAGAATGGGCCTTCAACCAATATGATGGAAATCCTTATAAACAGGAAATTTGGACTCCATCAGACAAAAAGATATAGGAGGAGAAAGAGGCCAAAGGAAAACCAAGTGATGGGCATGGAAGTTAATCGATAGCAAGACACCATCATAATGCCAAAGATTTCAGAGAAAGCATGACCAGCTGCTGCTTTGATTTTGTTCTTCTCTCCTCCAAAACGGTGGGACAACAAATTCCTATCGTTTACGATCGCCAGTTTGTGGCCTTTTGTTACAGCAGACCTGGAAAACTAAGATATAAAAGTATGCAGACTTAGCTCCTTGCAGAGAGCCTGGCTGCCACCCAGTTTTCTCAGAGGGTGAGCATTGATCCCAATATTTGAGGAGAGCATGATCACTGTGTGAGCCCTTAGAAAGGGTGGGACTGCCACTTCAAAAATTCCCAAGGTCAAGACTTAGTTCTATAGGTAACTGGGAGACCTTGAAATCTAATGCAATATGCCCTGCAGGGTTTGGAGTTGTTGGGAACCTGTGACCCCTGTTTTCCTTCCAATTTCTCCCCATGGAGATGGAAACGTTTATCTTATGCCTATCCCTCCTTTGTCTATGGGAAGTCAATAACTTTGTTCTGGACATTTTGGGCATTTTCCCCAGCTTCACAGCTCTAACACAACTGTAAGCGAATACATTCCCATTGCTACATGGCAACCCATTTCATGGTATCTGCTTTCAATGCCTAGAACACTAAAACATCAGCCTGGGAAACAGAAACAGGAGGCATTCAATAAATTTGTCTTGAGTAAGCAAACTCTTTTCCACTTCTGGATGCTTCATAGGGGATAATCAATCAATGGGGCCATGGATTTGTCTTTAGCTCCAATGCCCTTTGGTCTTACCTTTATATATTCCATTCCATCCTCCCAGCTGGCTTTGCTCATCTCTGACCTCCAAATGTCCTCCATGATCAGAGGTAAAGTACGTGAATGTTGTGTTCTTCAAACCATTTTCTTCAATGGCATTCAGAATTTCACCTTTACAAAAAAAAAGGGGGGAGGAGTTTCAGGACTGTGATGGTTTAAAGCAGTATGGACCTCAGAAGATTATGCTCTTCAAGCTAATCCATTCTCATGGGTGTAGACCTCCAGTGGGTGGGACCTCTTGATTCGGTTATTTCAGTGGAGGCATTCCTCTGGGGGGTCAAAATCCTTAAGGGAGTCCCACATAAATGGGATGAATATGGAGAGAAAAACACAGAGAAGCTGAGAAAGAAACACACCCAGAAAACAGAAAGGAAGCCCCTGAAGCCAGAAGCTGGCAGC
>PVIY010053831.1:0-14492 GCA_004026745.1 Myrmecophaga tridactyla | reverse complement strand
CTCATCCTGGTTTTGATATTTTAGTTTCTCTTTGCTCTTTTCCATATTTATTTCTTCATCTTTTTGTTTTATTCTATGTATTCATTTAAGCTATCTTAAATCTTACATGCCTGCCACATATAAAGTAAGTACTCAATAAATATTTGATGAATGATTTAGGCAGAATACAGGCAGTACTCTATGACATAATGCTTTCCTCAAAATATATGAGAGTTGAATATGTAGAGGCAGATGATAAATTGATTATAATCGTGGAAATGGTTATGTTCTCTGCATATAAAATATATAGAAAATAGTATGAACTACTTAATTATATCTTGCCTTTTAGACATAATTTTGACCATGTATTGTCAGCATTTGTAAAAGTTCTTTTTATTGTTATTTCTATCGACCACCTTAACCATTTAAGACATCTAACAGACTTCATAATTCACTACTACTGATTTTAATCTATTTGCTTTGTATCAATTACAATTTATGACACACTTTCATCACTAATATTTTAATTTTCTGTGTTTTTCATTCTTTAAAAGCAAACAAACAAAAGCAACAACAACTACTTTGCTCCTCTGGCAGCCTCTGGAACCTGAACTTTGACAGTGAGCGGGCACCAGATGTTTAAGGGCACATGAAAGCTGAATTTGGACCCTGAAAGCTTGTTTCAGATCATACTGTATCACTTTGGAAATGGGGTTGCATGAAAGTTGACGATCTCTTATATAAATAATATATTTTTTAAAAAATTTATTAGCGAAGTTGTTGGTGTACCAAACAATAATGTATACAATACAGGATACACATACCAACACTTGCATTAGTGTGGAAAATTCAATAAAATTGGTGATAACACTTTCTTCATAATTCTGTTTTTTAACAGTAATTACATTTGTTATAATTGATAAAAGATTATTAAAATAGTATTATAACTACTGTACATTGTTGACTTAGGAGTGTTTTTTCCCTGTATTCCTGACCTATTATTTTATTTTTCATGCACTTTGTAATTGTTTTATTACTCGTCTACCATACACTGGATACAGGGAGTGTCAGTCACATGGTTTTTACAATTACATGGTGACATGATAAAAGTTATATAGTTATACAGTCATTATCAAAGATCAAGTTTACTGGATTACAGTTCAGCAATTTCAGGTGTTTCCTTGTGGCCATTCTGATATTCTAGAAACTAAAAAGAAATATCTATATAATGAGTCAGTAGTCATAATCATTTGTTAAATTGGAATTTCTCAGTTACAACTCCTCCTTCTCATTTGATCATTCTCTCAATCTTCAGGGACATCTGGGCAATGACCATTTTAGCTTCTTGGAACTAGAAAGGGGTGTCACCCTTATGGGATAGAGGAATGGAACTGGTTGATGTTCTTAGAGAGACTGGTACCTCTAGGTTTCAGAGCTTATCTGGCCTAGGAACAATCTGGAGGCCTTAAGTTTCTGAAAAAATAAATGTATTAAGTAAAACATGTATAAAGTCTTAAGGAAGAGCCCAGGATATTCTTTAGGATTTTCAGGTATTCTTTTGGTTGGTTCTTGATGAATGGTAGCATTTTGCAGTATCTGGTAAAGCTTGCATAAGAGTAACTCCAGAATGACCTCTCAACTCTGTTTGAACTCTCTTAGCCACTGAAACTTTATTTTGTTTCATTTCTCTTCCCACTTTTGGTGATAAATAATAATTAAGGGAAAAGAAATCACATCTCCTTTTCTCCATCAAGCCCTCTCTGCCGTCCTCTTGCAGAGCTATTGCTCTTCTCTGAACTCCCATGGTTCACTTAGCACTTAATTGTTCTTCATTTGTTTTATATCTCTTAGTTGTGTTTTTCCAACCAGGAAAACACCCTGCTCTATTTTGCTTCTTATATATCCTAACAGTTGGCATGGTGTTAGGTGCAGAGCAAGCAGTAAATGCTTAATTTGCATTTTACTTTCTGCTCTAGGAGGCTAAATCTCGTGACTATAATGGAGATGGTAAGAAGGCTTTTGTATCACAATAAGCAGTGGTATGTGTGTGTTAAACTAGGGAGAGGGTAGTTAAAAAGCTGATCTGAATATAATGCTATTTTTTAAAAATAGAATTTATCATTTATAGTACTGTGAGTTTCATGCGATGGGGTGCTGTTCCATTCCCTGGATTTCCTGAATCTGCACATAATAGCTTATTCTGATAATCAAGATGCTGGAATGGGAAATTAATTTAAAAATTCTTTATCTTCAGAATTGAGAAAATTCCCACTCTATTTTAATACCAGAAAGAAAATCAAAGGGAACAGATTAAACTTCAGTGTTGTATTCAGAACAAATTTAAAGATATTAGAAATGCTTATCTTCTGTGTAGCATTTTACATGAAGGGCCTGTTTCTTAGATATTTTGCTACTTATAGATAGCAAATGGAATCTTGTAATGTTCCTGAATTATTAACCAACAAGTTTCTTTTATAGCAGGAAGCAAATGAGGATGATATTAACATTCAGGATACACAGAACATAAAGCACAAGGATCTTTAATTCATGGATGAATGAAGACTGAAACAGAATGTTGAACATAGCATTTTCCCTTATAATTGACTACAGTATCATATATTATTAAATGAATACATAGCTTCAAAACTTCTGCTCAGTTCTTTGGGTCCCATCAGCCTCCAGTGCATCTTTAAGTAAAACACATATGTATTGGGTAAAATCAGCTCAAAGGAAGTATCCTCCCTGTTCAATCTGATAATTTTATCTGTTTTATTGGTGGAGAGATTCTATTTGAGAAAAAAATAGCTTAATAATTTCCTGATTAAGCATATTTGAAAATACTGCCACATTTATATGTAAAGCCGCTCAAAGAGGATTTCATGCATGTTCTCACAGCAAAAGGTTTTATTCTCCTGGATCTGTATCCAAGATAATAATAGGGTTATTTTTTATTGTATTTTAAATATTCATCAAAGTATTTTCACATCTGTTCTCTCATTTGATACTTTCTCAGCCCTATAAAGATGGGTTAAGTGTGTATCCTAATCCATCTTTGAGAAAGAAAGAAATTGAGGCACTGAAGGAATATGTGATTTGTTAGAGGATACATTCTAAGTCAGTAATGGTCCTAGAATTCAGGTTCCATGCCTCTCAGATTCTAGGCTTGCATGTCATGAAGACAGTTTTTGAGTATATTCACAGAATTGCATTCTCCTACATGCATGTGGAAAGCAGAGTCAACAAAGGAAGTTATTGAAAATTCGTATGATGGGACCTCATACCTGGAGATTCTAATTCAGATCAGATAGGTGGACTGGTATACCTAATTTATTGGGGGTGAGTGGGGAGGGGCATGGTCCAGGAATTGAATCTGGGTCTCCTGCATGGCAGGTGAGCATTCTACCGCTGAACCAGCTGTGCACCTGGTGTACCTATTTTTAATATAACTTATGACTTTGAATCTGGTTAACAGGCATAGTTGGACATTCATTCATCTAATATTGTTCTCTCTGTATTTTCCCTTCATGATCATTGCCTGTCTTTCTGATAGGCTGATGTATTTTTTTAAATTTTTTTATTTATTGGCCTTTTTTATATTATTATTTAAGTAATCAGATTTGTTGTATTTTTCTTATTTCTTGTATGGAAAGGATCTTCTCCAATACAGATTTTACAAAATTAAATTTTAAAATAAGCTGAATTTTCTACTTCATTCCTTACAACAAATTAAAATCCACACACAGAAGAAAATAATTATAGAAGATGCCAAGTATTACTCATAAATGCATGTCTACTAAAGAAAACAGGATACATTTTTTTAACCATGAAAATGTTGTAAAATTATTCTGATAACCAGCTTTGGTGAGTATGAAGGGGAACAGCCACTTTAATATAATTTAAGGGAAGTGTCATTGTTAATGTCCTGGAAGTGATATTGGCATTATCTCTCAAAATTAAAAATGTATGTTTTCTTTGATCTAGAAATACCCCTTCTCAAATCTGTACAATATGGATGTTTAAGAATATGCATTGCATCCATCAACAGATAAGTGACTAAACAAACTGTGGTATATGCATGCGATGGAATATTATGCAGCTGTAAGACAGAATAAAGTTATGAAGTATGTAACAACATGGATAGACCTTAAGGACATTATGCTGAGTGAGATTAGCCAGAAACAAAAGGACAAATACTGTATGGTCTCACTGATATAAACTAACATTAATGAATGAACTTGGATAATTTCAGTTAAGAACAGAGATCGTCAGGAAATAGAAATAGGGTAGATATTGGGTAATTGGAACTGAAGGGATACAGATTGTACAATGAGACTGATTATGAAAATTCAGAAATGGATAGCACAATAC
This sequence comes from Myrmecophaga tridactyla, assembly GCA_004026745.1. Taxonomy (NCBI): domain Eukaryota; kingdom Metazoa; phylum Chordata; class Mammalia; order Pilosa; family Myrmecophagidae; genus Myrmecophaga; species Myrmecophaga tridactyla. Next base: position 10,145 of record PVIY010053831.1, on the reverse strand, counting down.
TACCTAACTGCAATACAATAATGTTAGAACACTGAATGAAGCTGAATATGAGGATGATAGAGGGAGGAGGCCTGGGAGCACAAATGAAATCAGAAGGAAAAATATGTGATAAATACTGAGATGGTATAATCTAGGAATGCCTAGAGTGTATAATGATAGTGACTAAATGTACAAATTTTAAAATGTTTTGCATGAGGAAGAACAAAGGAATGTCAATAATTCAGGGTGTTAAAAATAGATGGTAATTAATATTTTAAAACCTTAACTTATATATGAGACTAAAGCAAAAAATATTTTTTGATACCAAATTTATATTTTGACTAGTGCATTTCCTAATATAACTTATGTGAACAGCTTAATTGAACACCATAAATACATGGAACCTTGAGTAGGGCATGGAATTTTGTAGGTTTGTCCAGAGTGATGTCTCAATAAACCCAGAAGGAATTAAACAGTGAATGAAAAAGTATTGGCTAAGTACTCTTGGGGGAATGGTGAGAAAGGGGGAAAATTCAACTTCCCCAAGTGGAGAATTCTTGATATTCTCACAACAAGAATTGGGGACAACCAAAGCAATAGGCTGAGCCTCCAAACTTGGGGTTTGTTCATATGAAACTTAACCCTGCAAAGGATAGGCTAAGCCTACTTAAAAATAGGTCTAAGAGTCACCCCCAAGAGAACCTCTTTTGCTGCTCAGATGTGGCCTCTCTCTCTCAGCCAACATGGCAAGCAAACTCACTGCCCTCTCCCTCTCTACATGGGATATGACTCCCAGGGGTGTGGACCTTCCTGGCAACGTGGGACAGAAATCCTAGAATAAGCTGAGACTCAACATCAAGGAATTGAGAAAACCTTCTCAACCAAAAGGGAGAAGAGAGAAATGAGACAAAATAAAGTGTTGATGGCTGAGAGATTCCAAATAGAGTTGAGAGGTTATCCTGGAGATTATTCTCATGCATTAAACCGATATCACCCTTTTAGTTAAGGCATAACAGAGAGGCTGGAGGAAACTGGCTGAAAATGTAGAGCTGTGTTCCAGTAGCCATGTTTATTGAAGATCATTGTATAATGATAGAGCTTTCGCAATGTGACTGTGTGATTATCGAAAAAAAAAAAAAAAAGAATATGCATTGCAGCGTTGTTTTTAAAAGGAAAATATCTAAATGTTCATTCATAGTAAATCAGTTAAATTATCGCACATGCATAAAATGAACTGTGAAAAGATGCACTCATAGATATGAGCAATATTTATATATGTTTCTATGTAGTGGTCTCAGAGGTGTATTAAGGCTACTGTATTTTAATTAATGATAAACTAAAAGTTTCTGGAAGATAAAGAACTGTTAACCATGATTGCTTTAGGGAAGGTCAACTGGGAATTTAATAGGTAGAAAATTAAATTCATTACATATATTTCTGTGCCATTTGAATATTTTACCATGAGCATTTGCTATATTTCAATAAAATGAGAAATTAAAAATAAAGATCTTCAATGCTTAAAATAATAATTGGCAAATAGAATGATTTGTACATCTGTGATAAGTTCTGTCATCAACTGTATGCTATTCTGATTCTAATTACCTGAGTTAAGGGCAAATTCCTCCGTAAGACCTAAGATACCAGCCATGGGTTTGGGGATTCTGAGACCACCTTCACTGTAGATCAAGTGGCTCCAAATCTGGGGATGCCCATTTTCCCCTCAGTTTGGATAATTCACCCGAATGACTCACAGAACTCAGGAAAGTATGTACTTAGGAGTATAGTTTTCCTATAGAAAAGGGCTGCAGATCAGGACCAGCCAGAAGAGAAGATGCGTAGGGTAAGGACTGGGTGGGCTCTCAAACATCAAGCTCCTGTGTCCTTTCCCTGTGGAGGCAGGATGGGTTACCTTCCTGGCACATCATTCTCATTACCAATCTTAGAAGACCTCCCAAGTTTCTGTATCCAGGGTTTTAAATTTTTTTTATTTTTTAAATTAGCATTTCATTACTTAAGGATGGTTAATGGAATCAATGCCCATTTGGTTTGAATTCATTTTCTAGTCTCCTCCCTTTCCCAGAAGTCAGGCTGGTATCACCTAGTTCAAGGTCTAATCACATGGTTAACCTTTCTGATGTGGTCAGCCTCCACCCCAAAACAGCTGGTGTGGTCATCCCCTCCCTGAGTCCCCTCATTAGCACAAACTATCAGGTGTGGCTCTTGCCCACCATGAATAACAAAGGCACTTCTTTAGTTTCTACAGATTTAGAGGATATCTTTCCAAAACCTGGAAAAAGGCCAAATTCTTTAATATACAACGATATTCCTTACCAATTTAGTTTGCATTTTTTTATGGTTTCAAATCCTATACAATTGATGTAACAAATCCATTTATATTTTCTTGAAAACCATATATATTTCTATATTTTCATAAAATTTGGGAAACATCACCTATCATATTTAGTTCATTCTTTTCCCACCTATCTATCCCTATCAACTGTGGGGTTCTGACTGAGGTATACAATTTTCATAAATCAGGGAATATAAGAGCGGAAGGTGATTTAATATACTTTATAATCCTGCTTTACTTTGGAGATGAATAAAATAAGGACCAGTAGGAGTTCCCCCATGTCTCCTTACCCCTCCATGGTGAAATCAAGGTTTGCATTAAAGTAAAATTAATGCTAAGAGAATTGATAAGTGAGAGTCAGGAAATATGAATTATTTAAACCAATTCTACATTACCTGGTTGTTCTGCCTTGAACAAGTCCTCCTTTCCTTTCTGGGCCCCTGTTCTTACAACTTTGAAATGATTGGTTGAAACTGAATTTGCATTTATTCCATATTAACTGGGAATGACTTAAGAGATTCATCCACTAACTCAGGACCTTACTGACTTTATCACGACATCTGTATTTACAAGAATCCCATTTTTCTAAATTTCCTGTATCTGTGTAAATGCTGTCATCCTTCAAATGTCAAGTAATATTAAATCAGGTTAACATTTATTTAGGTAATTACTCTGAGCAGGGCATATCAGTAGTTCTTGTAAACCCTTTGTTGGGTTAAGAAATCCCATCTTCTCAAAGTCTTGAAACACACTTCAAGCTGACCTAAACTTTCCTTTAGAACACATATTGTCAGAGTCTCAATATGTCATTGTGGTGCTCTTTTGTTGTTTTATGTGGCTTGTTCCCTAGCCAAAGTCTAAGTTTTATATTTCTCATTGCCGATATCTAACTAGTCCTTGTAAATTTAATACAGTCAAGAAAAAAAAGTGATTAAAAACAGATATTTCATCCTCAAGAAATTTTCCAGATTGCAATTCAGACCAAATTTATGAATTTTTAATTGCAAGGCAGTTATAGTTTGATTAGAATGCAACATAAGAAGCTGATACAGCAATTTCTCCCAGACTGTATTGGTACAGTCTAGAAAGTGTTGCTGTCCTCCTCCGTAAGAGAGAAGATATAGGAGTGAGCAGAAGGTGGAAGTTGACCCATGGTTCATCTATCTAGATCCCTCTGCTTGTGAGCCTCATTGAGACAAATTTAAGAATGCCCAAACATATAACTGGGTTTGAGATGATCTATGCTAATAATTTGTTCCATTCACAAAGATATTCAAAGTTTAACTCATTTGTTTTCATATATTTTAGTAGAAAATTAGTTCCTCCTTGGAGGCTGTATGGCAGATTCCCTATGAAACCCACTCTCATTTGCAAGGTGTAGCCAAGTTCTTTAGATCACACATAATTTTTTTTCCCCAAATGACTTCTAGAAAAAACTGGTTTCAAGTGGCTGGAAATGAGAAAATATCTGAAGTAAGTAGTTTAAAGAACCTCTAGCATAGGTTCAAATAAGTTTACTGATTTGAGTGTACGAGTTTAGATTCCTTTTCTTAAAATGGTATTAAATGGAAGACCAAAACAAAAATATATAATCTGTATATAAGCCCCAAGAGTTCTTGAGTAAAATCTATTTTATATATCATCCTAAGAACTCTTTAATCAAAGCTTCTATAATTAAAGATCAATAGTTTGACAAGTTTAAAACATTCAGATTTTAAATGGTACATTTAGACCTCACGTGGCTTCTCTGTATCCAAAGGTAATAAACGTGATTTTTGAAAATTTCTTCCCAAACTAGTTAGTCTTACAATATATCTTCCTTTGATATTTTATTTTGTTGATGTTATGTATTGGCTTTCTTGTGTTCACTTATATAACAAAGCAAATACATAATTTTGCTCTTTCTCTGCAGGCGGAATTCACAGCCATGCGGGAGCAGTACATGCGAGGTGGGGAGGGCTTCATCATCTGCTACTCTGTCACTGACCGCCAGTCGTTCCAGGAGGCTGCCAAGTTTAAAGAGCTCATTTTCCAGGTCCGCCACACTTATGAAATTCCCCTGGTGCTGGTGGGCAACAAAATCGACCTGGAACAGTTTCGCCAGGTGAGTGCTAATTTCATCTGTTATCTCTGCTTTTTCTTCTGGGGATCTATAACAAAAAGTATGGCTGCTTTCCAAGGTTCACATTGAGAAATATGAGGAAGAAATGTTGCACATGGCTTTTCTAAGAAATCTTTGGGTACCAATGGTAGATTGTTATCCCATCCCACATGCTATTTTCCATGTCCTTAACGCTACCCAGTCAGGAAGCTTAGCCTATTTCCCCATTCCCTTCAAATATTACCTATGCTAATAACTTACATGCTAATGCTAATAACAAAATAATAACATGCTATGCTAATAACAAAAATAGAAATGACTCTGTGATTTGTTTTAATGAGTAGAGTGTGGTAAAAGTGATGCTGTTTAACTTCTGAGTTCGGGTGTTGAGTTGTGCGACATCCATCTGCCTTTGCCATTTGAAATGCTCACTCTTGAGATCCAGCCACCATTTAAAGAAGCTCAAGCTAACCATGTGGAGAGAAGTATGTGGACAAAGCAAGAGAGTTATCCTAACCTCAGGGCTGTAACACCAAAGCACCACACATGTGGGTGAAGCTGGAATTTGGAATTTCCAGCACCAGCTGCCATCTGACTGTAATCTCATAAGGGACTCTGCCAGTGCCACCTGGAGCAAAAGGCTCACCTGGCTGAGCCTTGTCTTGATTTCCAAACCTTCAGAACTCTGGGCAAATAAAGTGGTTCCTGTTTTAAGCCATTAAGTTTTGGGGTAATTTGTCATGGAGCAATAGATCACCAAAGCAGGACATTTCCTCCTTCCTGAATTACAGCAAGACACGACCCATCAGGTTGAACTGGAAAAACTCCTATATGCATCAACTGCTACAAGCTGCTCCTATAAATCATCAGGATCCTCATGGTTGGTGCCTCAAAAAAAAAAAAAAAAACAGAATTGATAAGGCAGAAATAATTTTCGCTTTAGACTGGGATTTACAACAAATTCATATAGCTTACTGTAGTTTATACTCATCTATAAACATACTACTTCTTGGACAGGACCTGATGGACAAGCCATAATGGCCTCCTCCCTGACATCACTGCATGCCAAGGATGCTTCAGCTGTCCTTAGTACACCTCAGGAGGCAAAGGGAACACCTAGTTCACTGATGAGACAGATCATCTCACAATTCCATTGCCATGACTCAGTTTGTACAAGGTTGTAGTACCAAGAAGTTATATGCAAAGTAAACTTGTGTAAATCATCTTCTCTAGACCCAATAGCTTAGTTATAATTTGAGATGCCTCATCTTTATTTGCATTGAGCTTAAATTCCAACTAGTTTTTAATAGTTTACATTATTCCAGTTAATGATTTATTTTTAGTCTGCTTAAAAGTGGCCTGCTAATAGTACCTTTTGCTAAGGTAAGATTTTTTAAATTATTCTTTCATATTTTAACTGTTTTATATATTTGGATTTTCATATTTAATGTACTTTGAGTAGATCTTACAGAGAATCAATGTTTATAAAGTTATACTTAAATTATTATGTGGAAACATAATCCTTTGATTTAATGCCATGCACGTTTTGTATATTTTATTTGGAAACCTAACCTTCTTCAATGTGTAGCTAACACTTTTAAAGAAGCCGTAGGAATGGCTTGCCTCTTACACCTGTTCTTCTGCCTTGCTTTGTTGTTTCCTTTTTTCTAAAACAATGTTTAATGTGATGTGGTTGCATTTTCTTGGAGTTGAAAAGCCAAGTTTCAACTTAAATAAGAATTAATTCTCAGAGACTTGGTAGAAAGGAAGAAGTAGGAGTATAGGCATAGCGATTGAGCCCTTCACATATTGCTCTAAAGAATGGAGATGTTTAACTTTTATAGGACTTTGAAAGGAGCTTGAGGGAGTACCCTAAGAGGGAAGTGTGTACCATCAGTGACCCTAAGACAACTTTTGTTGCACTTCTCAAAATTCTTGGAGACAAAACCTCTGATTAGGTGCTAGATGACCATTAAATGATTCTGAGAAAGCTGATAAATTTAAGAAAATTAGGGAGTCCAGCTCATTCTACAACAAATGTTAACCTGATTTTCTCCAGAGCCAGAATCCAGAATTCTCAGTGATTCCAATGTGAGCTGACATTTCCCTTCCCCCATACTCCCGGGCACAGAGTCAGCTTTCTTAGGCTCAGAGATGATCCTTAGATGATCAAAGAATTGTTCAGCAAGACCCCCCCGCCCCCATCCCAGCTTGGTAATGAACTATTCCTTTCAGATTAGCAGGGAAGTGAATCACAAGCATCACAATTGTCACAGAAACAAATACCAGAAAGAAGTTAAGTAATTTTGCAGATTTGACAGACCTTTCCTCTTAGATAAAAGCAAGTAAACAAGATAGTTACAAAAAGTGCAAAAAACATGAAAACTCAAATTACAGTCTTTGTAAAAATGTTCATGTACCAACATCTCCAATAATGAAGTGAGGCTGTGTAAATTTGGCTTCTGGCTATGGTGTTTGTGCTGGAAATAATTATTCCTATAATTGTAGAGTGTTTTTTTCCTTTTCAAAATGCTTTCAATTCACACTTTATTCTAATCTCATAACTGCCCTGTGTAGTTGTAAGGCAAGCATTTGCGGGATGAGGATATTTGAGAAGTGAATATATTGATAGAAATGGACTTTACTTCACTGAAGTTAGTAACAAAATTAAGACCAAAACCCAGATGGCATATTTTCCTTTTGTCACATCACTATGTGAAAGGTTTAGGTCTCTACTTCATCCAAAAAAAGGCAAAAAAAAAAAAAAGGATGCTGACATTTGATCCTTTACAGCTAAAAGGAGTTTTGAGAGGATTCTAAAAGTTAAACTCTTAAAGGCCCTGAAGAAAACCACCCACGTTGGTGCTTTTGTTTATTGCTGAGAGGAAGAGAAGTAGGATTCTCATTAGCCAGTTCTTCTACCTCAGGCTACAATGGAAGATTTTGTATGGGAAGAAAATGCTGAAAACTAAACCTGTTTCTTATATTTGGTAGAGAGTTAGATGCCTGAACTCTTAGTGCATTTTGACAAATTGCAAGTCCCTCTCTACCAAAAAAAAAGGTTTTCATTTTTTGTTGCTATTTACTTCTTTAAGCTAAGCTATAAAAGGCTGGTATTTTATCTGGGAACCACATTCTTTTTGATGCTGATGTTGCTGATTCTGCCCTTGCTATTTGCTGGCACTTTACACCAATTAGTTTTATTTAATCCTTACGACAAGCCCATGCCACAGTCTGTGTAATACCTACTCACTTATGAGTCAGCTGATGTTTCAGTAGGTCAGCCACATAATCAAAGTCACACCATTACTAAGAATTGAGAGACAAAACCCCGTCTGTTCTGATTCTAAATCTCACTGTTTTATACTGCTGGCCTGCCAACCACTGCTGTTTCATCATAAATAAGTTGTTTATTTTTTAATTCTCAGCTTCAAGATCTTAGCGTGTTCCTCAGAGAATGGAACAGAAGCAATTACATTTTATTGGCAAATAGGAGCAGGCAAGATTAGAACAAGAATGCCTTCAGTGTGGAGTGGAGGGCTCCAGGCAATGGACAAGCCAGAAATAGCCAGATGTTGCACGGAAAAATAAGCATAAAGAGACAAGATTCAGTGCTGCAAAAAGGAACTATTTTCTAATCAGCTGAACAATTTTGTACTGTCTGCCTAAAGCCCTTTTAGACTCCTAAGCAACGTTAGGTCCCTGTGCTTCCATGTTCTTTGTCCCGATTTATCATGTCTTCAGCTATTACACAGGGGAGAAAGGGATAATTCTATTTACTATTTTTTTTTACAAAGCCCTGACCAACTGTACAAGGCAAAAATGATGCTACAAATGGAATGATTTCCAGGGATTTGGGAGCTAGATTAAAAAAGTTTTTCATCTGTCATAGACCACAGACTGAAATAGTCCATGACAAGCTCCTCAGTGCTGAAGGTCTAATTGCAGCTTAATAATCAGCCAGCTGAGTCCTGTCAGCTCAGCTTTCCACAACCTTAGTAACTCTTTGAGTGCTGGCTTGGGATCAATATAGACTCCTTATTTATTCTTTAGTGAAATTAGTAATGAAAATAACAAGAACAAATCTAGAGAGGATGAAATAATTTGTGGGGCTGTACGTGTGTGTACAAGTGATGGAGAGTGCTTGCTGGGGATTTGGGGAGATCAGTCTACCTAGAAGCACACATTAAGCATCCTTAGGATGATTTCATAAGCAGTATCTGCCTTGAAAACACATGTAATCAAAGATAAACTATAAATATTGAATATGCTGCAATGCATATTAATAATTGCAAATGTTACTCAAACAAAAATTAGGAAAGTGCTGATTCATCCATCATCAGTGTATCAGATAATCCACATAATCACACTTTCCAAATTATTAAGATTTTTTAATTGTGAAATATAACATATAAACAAAAAAGCAATAAATTTCCAAATACATTTTAACAAGTAGCTATAGAACAGATTTTAAAGTTTGGTATGGATTACAGTTCCATGATTTTTTGTTTTTTCTTCTAGCTGCTCCAAGACACTGGAGACCAAGAGAAATATCAATATAATGATTCAGCAGTCATACTCATTTGTTAAATCCTATCTTCTCTATTATACTTCTCCTTCTCTTTAAATAACATATATATATAAAAGCAATAAATTTCAAAGTACATTGCAACAATTAGTTGTAGAACAGATTTCACAGTTTGGCATGGGTTACAGTTGCACAGTTTTAGGTTTTTATTTCTAGCTACTCTAAGGTACTGAAAGCTAAAAGAAATATCAGTATAACGATTCAGCACTAATATTCATTTGTTAAACCCGACCTTCTCTGTATAACTCTACCATCACCTTTGATCTTGCTCCCATTCTTTAGGGGTATTTGGGCTATGCCCATTCTAACTTTTTCATTTTGGTAGAGGCTGTCGAAAATATGGGATAGGGAGATAGAACTAGTTGATGTTCTAAAAAGGCTAGCCCCTCCGCATTTCAAGACTTATCTGGTCCAAAGATCCATCTGGAGGTTGTAGGTTTTGAAGAATACTAAGGTTTATTTTTTAAGGAAAAAAAAGTTTTGGTAATTTACTAAATTTTATAGAAATATGTACTGAAATTCAATTAGCAATTATTTTAACTCTATTCTTTTCATGACATTTTCTTTAGATGTTATTTCACTCAATTACAAAAAAACACACAATGTAAATGTATTAATTAATTTGAAGTGGTTATTTATTCCTTCAAGCCTCCTATATTCTGGAGTAGCTGGAAGGAAAAAACTGAGATGATGGTGTGGTAGTCCATGACAAACTCTGGGATCTGTCCTGTAACTACTTGTTGAAGAGTGTTTTGAAAACTGTTGCTTTTTTCTTTATTTGCTTTGTATATATATTATATTATACAATAAAAAAGTTTAAAAACATAAAAAACAATTATCCACTAAAAAAAGTTTTTTTTTTTTGAGATGGTAAATAAAACAAAACAAAGCTTAGAGTTTTAAGTAATTTATTCAAACTGGTAGGTTGTAGGTAGTTTTCTGACTGTTACATTTTTTCCTACCACCTTTCTTTCATTCAATTTGTTTACCAAATATGTAATAATCACCAAATGCGTGACAAGTACTATTTAAGAATTTAAGTGCTCAGGAGTAAACAGGATAGATAAAATCTCTACTTTTAAGAAAGTAAAATTATAGTAGAGAAGATAAATACTGAATAAATTGAC
>PVIY010053830.1:0-14498 GCA_004026745.1 Myrmecophaga tridactyla | reverse complement strand
TTTTGCTTTAGTCTCACACATAAGGTGACATTTTAAAGTATTAATTATCATCTATTTTCAGCACCCTGCAATAATGACATTCCTTTGTTCTTCCTCATGCAAAAACATTTTTAAAATTTGTACATTGTACATTTCACTATTATTATACACTCTAGGCATTCCTAGATTATACCATCTCGATCTTTAACATCTATCTTTCGATTCTATGGTATTTTAATATATATCAAAAAAATTTTCAGGAAAAAAGTCATGTATTTGAATACAAAAGGCCCCTCAAGAAAATCACCTGGGAAAACTTGTGTGGGTCAATTTTTGTGTTCTCTATTGATCTGTTCATTAACCTGTGTGCCAGGCATTAGCTTTTGATGATTAATTAAAGTTGTACACAATACCTTTGAGGAGTACCTTTGTCCTAATGGAAAAGTATTCTATTTTGCTTCTCAGTCATTATATCCTTTGGCTCCCTCCATCTATTAGAGCTATATTCTACAGATTCTACAGAGATTACCTTTACCAGAGCCATAATAACAAAATGATACAGTATCTGTCTTTTTGTGTCTGACTTATTTCACTAGCATTATGTCCTCAAGGTTCATCCATGTCATATGTTTCAGAACCTCATTTCATCTTACTGCTGTATAATATTCCATCATACATATATATACTCATTTTGTTTATCTGCTTGTCTGTTGACAGGCACTTAGATTGTTTCCATCTTTTGGCAATTGTGAATTGATTGCCACTATGAACATCAGTGTGCAAATGTCTGTTCATGTCACTGCTTTCAGCTCTTCTATGTATATACCAAGTATTGGTATTACCAGGTGATAAGGCAACTCAATATTTAGTTTTCTGAGGAATCACCAAACTGTCTTCCACAGCAACTGCACCATTATACATTCCCACCAACACTTCAGAATTACTTCTAACAGATGTTTGAAATTGTATGCCATCTTTTGTAACTTGATTTTTTAAAAACATTTTTATTGAGATATCTTCATGCACCATAACACTCCATCCAAAGTAGACAATCAATGTCTCACAATATCATCACAAAGTTGTGTATTCATCACTATGATCATTCTTAGAATATTTGCATTGTGACTTGATTTTTAAATAACATTCTTAATGAAAAATATCCACACATATACAATTCATATATGGTATACAATCAATGGCTCACAATATCATCACATAGTATTCATCACCATGATCATTTTCTTGGACATTTGCATCACTCCAGAAAAAGAAATAAAAAGAACAAAGAAAAAACTCATACATTCCATACCCTTTACCTTATGCTCTGTTCTAGTTTGCTAGCTGCCGGAATGCAACACACCAGAGACAGAATGGCTTTTAATAAAAGGGGATTTATTTTGTTAGCTGTTTAAAGGAAAGGCAGCTAACTTTTGACTGAGGTTCTTTCTTAAGTGGGAAGGCACAAAGCGATATCTGCTGGCCTTCTCTCCAGGCCTCTGGGTTCCAACATCTTTCCCTGGGGTGATTCCTTTCTGCATCTCCAAAGGCCTGGGCTGAGCTGCGAGTGCTGAGATGAGGTATGCTGAGCTGCTTCTGGATGATGGGGAACATGGTAAGACCAGAGAATTCCATGAGTATGTGCCCATTCCCGCAATTCAATTGCTGTGAAGTGTGTTCCTTGATCAGAAGCAATGCTATGTGGAATACCGTGACGATGGATAAGGCATTCTGTAAACCCACGGATGGTAGTTTTGGCAGAAACATTGCATGCAGGGAAAGCAAATTCATATCCAGAGAATGTGTCTATTCCAGTTAGAACAAATTGCTGCTCCTTCCATGAAGGGAGTGGTCCAATGTAATCAACCTGCCACCATGTAGCTGGCTGGTCACCTCGGGGAATGGTGCCATATCAGGGGCTGAGTGTGGGTCTCTGCTGCTGGCAGATTGGGCACTCAGCAGTGGCTGTAGCCAAGTCAGCCTTGGTGAGTGGAAGTCCATGTTGCTAAGCCCATGCATAACCTCCATCCCTACCACCATGACCACTTTGTTCATGAACCAACTGGGCAATGACGGGAGTTGCTGGGGAGAGAGGCTGACCGGTATCCACAGAACAGGTCATCTTATCCACTTGATTATTAAGACCTTCCTCTGCTGAAGTCACCCTCTGGTGCGCATTCACATGGGACACAAATATCTTCATGTTTTTAGCCCACTCAGAAAGGTCTATCCACATACTTCTTCCCCAGACCTCTTTGTCACCAATTTTCCAATTATGGTCTTTCCAAGTCCCTGACCATCCAGCCAAACCATTAGCAACAGCCCATGAGTCAGTACGCAAATGCACCTCTGGTCAGTTCTCCTTCCAAGCAAAATGAACAGTCAGGTGCACTGCTCGAAGTTCTGCCCACTGTGAGGATTTCTCCTCACCACTGTCCTTCAAGGACACCCCAGAAAGGGGTTGTAATGTTGCAGCTGTCCACTTTCGGGTGGTACCTGCATATTGTGCTGAACCATCTGTAAACCAGACCTGAGTTTTCTCTTCCTCAGTCAATTCACTGTAAGGAACTCCCCAAGAGGCCATAGCTCTGGTCTGGGAAATAGAAGGTAATGTGGCAGGAATGGAGACCATGGGCATTTGGGCCACTTCTTCGTGTAATTTACTTGTGCTTCAGGACCTGCTCTGGTTCTATCTCATGTATACCATTTCCATTTTACAATAGAGTGCTGCTGCACATGCCCAACTTTATGGCTTGGTGGGTCAGACAACACCCAGCTCATGATAGGCAACTCAGGTCTCATGGTAACTTGGTGGCCCATAATTAAGTGTTCAGTCTCTACTAAGGCCCAGTAGCAGGCCAAAAGCTGTTTCTCAAGAGGAGAGTAGTTATCTGTAGCAGATGGTAAGACTTTGCTCCAAAATCCTAAGGGTCTGCATTGTGATTCTCCTATAGGGGCCTGCCAAAGGCTCCATACAGCATCTCTATTTGCCACTGACACTTCCAGCACCATTGGTTCTCCTGGATCATATGGCCCAAGTGGTAGAGCAGCTTGTACAGCAGCCTGGACCTGTCGCAGAGCCTCCTCTTGTTCAGGTCCCCACTCAAAATTAGCAGCTTTTCTGGTCACTCCATAAGTGGGCCAGAGTAGCACACCCAAATGAGGAATATGTTGTCACCAAAATCCAAAAAGACCAACTAGGTGTTGTGCCTCTTTTTGGGTCATAGGAGGGGCCAGATGCAGCAACTTATCCTTCACCTTAGAAGGGATATCTTGACATGCCCCACACCACTGGACACCTAGAAATTTCACCGAGGTGGAAGGCCCCTTTATTTTCATTGGATTTATTTCCCATCCTCTGACATGTAAATGCCTTACCAGTAAATCTAGAGTAGTTGCTACTTCTTGCTCACTAGGTCCAATCAATATGATATCATCCATATAATGGACCAGTGTGATGTCTTGTGGGAGGGAGAAATGATCAAGGTCTCTGCGGATAAGATTATGACATAGGGCTGGAGAGTTGATATATCCCTGAGGTAGGACAGTGAAAGTATATTGCTGACCTTGCCAGCTGAAAGCAAATTGTTTCTGGTGGTTCTTACTAATAGCTATTGAGAAAAAAGCATTTGCTAGATCAATAGCTGCATACCAGGTACCAGGGGATGTATTGATTTGCTCAAGCAATGATACCACATCTGGAACAGCAACTGCAATTGGAGTTACCACCTGGTTGAGCTTACAATAATCCAGTCATCCTCCAAGACCCATCTGTTTTCTGCACAGGCCAAATAGGAGAGTTGAATGGGGATGTGGTGGGAATCACCACCCCTGCATCCTTCAAGTCCTCAAGAGTGGCAGTAATCTCTGCAATCCCTCCAGGAACCCAGTATTGCTTCTGATTTACTATTTTGCTAGGTAGGGGCAGTTCTAGTGGCTTCCACTTGGCCTTTCCCACCATAATAGCTCTCACCGCATGAGTTAGAGAACCAATGTGGGGATTCTGCCAGTTGCTCAGTATGTCTATACCAATTATACATTCTGGAACTGGGGAAATAACTACAGGATGGGTCCAGGGGCCCAGTGGACCCACTGTGAGATGGCCTCCATAAGCCCCCACTCTGAATCTGAACCAGTGTCTAATAATCCCCGAAATATCTGATCATTTCCTTTTCCCCAGTGCACAGTTACCCTGGTAAAAGGCCGTCGGTTTCCTTGGGGAAGGCTTGGAGGAAGATTAACAGTATAAATTTGTGGCAGTGTGACAGGGTTCTCCCCCAAAGGGACCTGGCCTCCTCTTCATTCGAGGTGCTCTGGGTCTGTAAACTGCTTCAATTCTGGAAATTGATTAAGGGGCTGTGACTCTGTGTTTCTGTAATTCAGGTTAGACTTCTGTTCACTTGACCTAGAACTCTTTTGTTTATGTAGCTCGAACAAGAATTTAGTAAAGGGCGGCTGCCGTGGCTCAGCAGGCAGAGCTCCAACCTGCCATGCTGGAGGTCTGGAGTTTGATCCCTGGTGCCTCCTGCCCATTTGCAAATTAAAAAAAAAAAAAAAAAAGAATTTAGTAAAAACATTTTTATTGAGATATCTTCATGTACCATAACACTCCATCCAAAGCAGACAATCAATGGCTCACAATATCATCACATAGTTTTGTATTCATCACTATGATCATTCTTAGAACATTTGCATTGTGACTTGATTTTTAAATAACATTCTTTTTTCGCATGGGCAGGCACTGGGAATTGAACCCGCGACTCTGGCATGGCAGGCAAGAACTCTGCCTGCTGAGCCACCGTGGCCTGCCCTTAAATAACATTCTTAATGAAAAATATCCACACATATACAGTCAATATATGGTATACAATCAATGGCTCACAATCTCATCACATAGTATTCATCACCATGATCATTTTCTTGAACATTTGCATCACTCCAGAAAAAGAAATAAAAAGAACAAAGAGAAAAACTCATACATCCCATACCCTTTACCTTACCCTCTCATTGACCACTAGTATTTCAATCTGCCCAATTTTTTACCCTTTATTCCCCCATATTATTTATTTACTTTTTATCTTTATTTTTTTTACTTATCTGTTCAGACACTGGATAAAAGGAGCATCAGACACAAGATTTTCACAATCACATGGTCACATTGTAAAATCTATATAGTTATACAATTGTTTTCAAGAATCAAGGAGTGGGTTGATTTTAATTAAAAATTTAAGCTTAAGTATATATAGGATGACATTAGCATTACTTGTTGCAAAATGCTTTCTAAAGGTTTCATTCAAAAATATTTATACTTAGGGTTATTGAGAATATGCTGGTTAACATAGTGTCATGATATGGAAGATTGAAATAAGTATTGTGTACCAGAATTTCCAATAGGATATATTATTATCCAAAATGGCATATTGAAAGATGCTTGCATTATCAGTGTAAGTGTTGCGATCTTACTGTAGAAATATGAGGATGTTGCCTCACTTACCATTTGCTTTCTATTATAGTCATTTAGCTAACATTAATGGGTTATCTACCGTTTTCTAGGCTTTGTGCTAGGTGTTGGAGATACAATGACAAAATAGACATGGTCCCATCCTCTAGAAGTAGGGAGATAGTTATGTAAAGAAATCAATGCAATAAAATGTGATGTGATAGGAGACTATATAAGAGCAATTGGTATACAATGGAGGGAGTGAAAAGTATTTGCTAGCTAGGTATATGGGTGAGCATTTCTAACAGATAAATCAGTGTGCTCCAGATCTTGGAAGTGTGAAACAATATGTTGTGATTGGGAGACTGTGAGTAGTTGAGCATGTCTGTGTGTAAGGTTTTGGGGAGTGCAGCCAAAGATGAAGCTAGAAAGGAGATAAGTAGAAGCCAGATCACAGAGAGAGGTCATATATGCAATGCTAGGGAAAATAGCATTGAATGCCTATTATGTGCTAGGAGCAATGTTAGATTACTTTACATGCTGTGTGTTACTGTACTGACTAATATAGTTCTCAGAATTGCCCTGTTATTAGGATCTACTACTGTCATCTTACAGATATGGAAACTGAATCTCAGAGAGAAACTAGGTTCATACAGCTAGTAAGTGGCAGAGAGATGACTCCAACTCAGGTCATTTTAGTTTTGATGTCCCAATAACAGTGTGTTTAAATCTGTCTTATGGTTCTCAAACTCTTCTGGGATCTAGGGTAACAGAAGGGTTTCAGGGTCTGCCTTGGAGGCTAAAGAAGAGCTGTGGGGCATGGTAGAGCTCAAGCAAGACACATCTGCTTATAATCTGTTTTATATGTGGAAATTCAATATAAGCAATGTTTATCATCATGTTGGGTGAAAATAAGCCAGACACAAAAGGACACATACAGTAGAATTCCACATATATGAAATACCTAGCATAAGCAAGTTCATAGAGACAGAAAGTAGATTAGAGGTTACCAAGGGCTGTGGGGAGGGGGAAAGAGAAGTTATTGCTTACTGGGTACAGCGTTTCAGATTGGGATGATAAGTTTTAGTAATGGAAGATGGTGATGGTAGCACAACATTGTAAAAGTAACACCACTGAGTTAACTTAAAAATTGTTAAAAATGGCAAATTTTATGTTCTGTATATGTCGCCATAATTAAAAACAATTTTTTTTTAGAATTTTAAAGATAATCACCCTTTTCCAATTGGTACAGACTTTCAGATTTTTCTGGACAATGTAGATAAAATATATAGAGTGACAAAAAGAACAACTACAACTATATATACTTATACCATTATACTGTCCATAATAAGAGCTTTCAAAAAAATCCATTATTTAACTTAAATGTATTTGGAAAGTGTGCTGATTTGGAATGATTTATGTACCCTATAAAAGCCATGTTTTAATCCTAACCAATCTTATGGGAGCAATGGTTTCTTCTAATCCTTATTCAGTACTATAGGTTGGAAACTTGATTAGGTCATCTCCATGGAGACATGACTCAATCAATTGTGGGTATTAAACTTGATTAGATGGAGATGTGTCTCCACCCAGTCTACATGGATCTTGATTAGTTTACTGGAATCCTATAAAAGAGGAGACATTTTGGAAAGTGTGCCTTTTTGAGAATGAGAAGAGAGCCGCAGAACCATGACAGAATGATGAAGGAACCACAGAGCCCAACAGCCAGTGACCTTTGGAGATGAAGAAGAGGAATGCACCAGGGAGTATGAAGCAAGAGGCCTGGAGAGGAAGCTAGTAGACATCGCCATGTTTGCCATGTGCACCATGTACCTTTCCAGGGGAGAGGAAACCCTGAACTTCATCAGCTTTTCTTGAGTGAAGGTAACTTCTTGTTGGTGCCTTAATTTGGACATTTTTATAGACTTGCTTTAATTGGGACTTTTTTTCAGTCTTAGAACTGTAAACTAACAACTTCTTAATTCCCCTTTTTAAAAGCCATTCTGTTTCTGGTATATTGCATTCTGGCAGCTACAAAACTAGAACAGAAAGGAAACAAACTATCCCAGAAACTATAGGCTTAGTTTACTATTTATACTTTTCATTCATCTGATTTCAAGTAAATATATAAAAATTAAAGTACAAATTATTTTTCCATCTACTGCTTAAAATCATCTCACATTATGCCCAGTGGTATGTATTTTACACAATAGAAAACATTGAGATAGGGAATATGGGAGGAGAAGCAGCAAACAGTTTAATTGATAATTCTTTTAAATTATAAGTGGCAAAAGAGAGGAGTTAATGAACAGGAGAAATTTTGATTAATACATTCTCTGTTAGAAATCACATATATGAAAGGGGCCATTTAAAAATCAAGTCTTTGAAGATCATGTCTGGGAAGAATAGATGGGCCAGTAGCTGGGAATAGAAACAACTTTATTAACATTTGTAGATTCCAACATAAAATTGCCAAGATTTAGTAAAACCAGCCATTACCTTCTGTTATCCCTTTATAGAGGTGCACCTTCTTATGAATTTTCTTATTTTTCAGCTTGTGAGTTCTTTTTTTTAAAATTCTAAGCATGTTTAATTTTTTTGATAGACATTCCAGGTGATAGATGTTGATATCCTCTTCCTTTCCCCCCTTACAGATAGGTCCCCTTTCATTGCAGAATTATAGCTGTGGGCACGTTTCAGAAAGAGTTCTTTATAGTGTCTATAGTGAAATTCACCATGTTGGTGGGAATAATAGATCAGTGGTTCTCAAAGTGAGGTCAGGGGGTCTCTGAGAACCTTTCAGTGTCTGCGGGAACCACTCAGGGGTCTGCAAGGTGAAAACTGTTTTCATAACAATACTATTATTCACCTTCTTCATTCTCATTGTTTCATGAGTGTTCAGTGGAATTTGCAAGAGGCTACATGAAGTGCGATGACTTCATTGCTGTGATGGCTAATGGAATGCGTGCTTCTGTATTCTTGTGGTTTGAAAAGTTTTCATTTTCATTTCTAACATGGTAAATATGGGTAGATACAACCCACATAAACAAAAGCTCCTCATACTGCTCAGTAATTTTAAAGAGTGTAAAGAAATCTTGAGATGAAAAGGTCTGAGAACTGCCAAATTAGATGTTTACAATTTGAGTGGCAAATATGGCTGTTGGGTGTGCCCCGAATCAAACTTATAACTTATCATTGAGTGTCATAGTTTGGACCAAAATCAAATCATATTTGAAGTAAAAAATAACTGTTTTTTCTTGGTCTAACAGTTAAAATTCAAGTGTTGATTATTTATTTAAAGATTACTAGAAAAAAGAGTAATGGAGCAGAACAGTGGACTAGAATAGAGATTCCAGAAAAAGACCTAAGTATTTATGGGAATTTAAGTTTGTGATAAATGTGATATTTAAAATAAGTAGAGAAAAGACAATTAAATACATCTTTTAACTGTAGGAACAAACAGAAGTTTTGTGGAAAAAAATAAGGCAAGTTCTTACCAAAATGCTTACATCCAAATGAACTTCAGGTGAATTAGAGCTTTAAATATTAAGAGAAAAGAAAACATGGAATGAGGAAGTGAGATGCAAGTTCTAGAAATGTTAAAAGAAATGACTGATGACTCTGACTGTAAAAACAAAAACAAACAAACCACAAATCCTTCAATATAGCAAATAAAATAAAGTCAAAATGCAACTAATATACTAAGGAAAACTATTTATAATATATATGATGAAAGGTTGATTTTTTTGATATCTTTAATCCACAGAGCACTCATGCAAAATCATTCAGCAAAAGATCAACACCCCAATAGAAAAATGGACAAAGCATACAAACAAGCTGTTTTACAGAAAAAAAAGAAATGTAAGTGGCCAACAAACGAATTGATACTCAACCTCAGTCGTAATTAAACAAGTGCAAATTAAAACAACTCTGAGAACAATATTTTTCATCTATCAGATTGACAAAAAGTTAAATCCTGATTCTTAAACTTTAGGGAAATTCATGTACTGTGTCAATGTAAATTGATACAGTCTGCTAATAAAACAGATATGTAATATACATAATAATATAGAATTTATACAAAATAACATACAAAAATAAGAGACATAATAAAATTAAGAAGATAATTGGCCTAGTAGTCCTACTGCTAGGAATTCACTATAGATATACCTGCAAAGGATTGCCAATTTGCACATCTTTATACAATCGTTTTCAAGAACCAAGGCTACGGGAACACAGCTCAACAGTTTCAAGTACTTCCCTCGGGCCACTCCAATACACCATAAACTAAAAAGGGATATCTGTATAATGTATAACAATAATCTCCAGGGTAAACTTTCAACTAGGTTTGAAATCTCTCTGCCCACTGAAACTTTATTTTGTCTCATTTCTCTTCCCTTTTTTGGTCAAGAAGCCTTTCTCAATCACATGATGCCAGGTTCCAGCTCATCCTGGGAGTTCTGTCCCACATTTCCAGGGAGATTTACACCCCTGGGAGTCATATCCCACATAGGGAGGAGGGCAGTGATTTCACTTGTTGAGTTGGCTTAGAGAGAGACAGAGAGGCCACATTTGAGCAAAAAAAGAGGCTCTTTGGAGGTCACTTAATTTTATGTAGGCTTAGTCTATCCTTTGCAGGAATAAGTTTCTATTTATTTGGCTGTCACCACTGCTTATGAGAAGAAAGAAATTCTCTAAATGGGGAGGTTGAATTTTTCCTCCTTTCTCCCCAATCCCCCAAGGGGATTTTGCAAATACTTTATTCACTGCAGGGTATGGGATGCTTGGTGTTCTTGTGTTTATCATTTTTAATTTTTTCTTCTTTTTTTATTTACAGAATAAATCAAAATGCTGTCATATAGATTGTGGTGGGGAATGCACAACTATGTGATTATACCAGGAAGCACTGATTGTACACATAGAATGGATTGCATGGTGTATGAATAAAACTGCTTAAAAAATAAACAGAAAGATCCAAATTCTGGGAAATAAAAAAAGCTACTAGAATTTTGATTGGGATTGCATTGTATCTGTAAATTCCTATGGGTAGAACTGACATTTTAATAATATTAAGACTTCCAATCCATGAACATGGAATGTACTTCCATTTGTTTAGGCTTTGTTTGATATCTTTATGCAATGTTTTATGGTTTTCAAGAATAAACCCTCTACATCCTTGGTTAAATTTATTTTTAAATACTTATTCTTTTAGTTACTATTGTAAATTGAATTGTTTCCTTATTTCCTTTTCAGATTGTTCATTATTGTACAGGAACACCACTGATTTCCATGTATTGGTCTTGTAGCTTGCAACTTAGCAGAATTCCTTTGTTAGCTCTGTTAGCTTTCTTTTTGATTCTTTGGGATGATCAAGTCATCTGCATTACTGCCATCACCTCAGCTTCCAGTTTACACCAAAAATCCTATCTGGCTCCTATCACCTTTAATTTTGATCATGTAATAATTACTCACTACTAAACTAAGCACCTTTAGTCATTAAAAACTTTAGTATACCTAGAATGAGCTGAGAATTAACATCAAGGGATTGAGAGAACCTACTCGACCAAAGGGGGAAGAGTGAAATGAGACTAAGTGTCAATGGCTGAGAGATTCCAAACAGAGTCGAGAGGTTATCCTGGAGGTTATTCTTATGCATTAAGTAGATATCACCTTGTTGTTCAAGATGTAGCAGAGAGGCTGGAGGGAACTGCCTGAAAACATAGAGCTGTGTTCCAGTAGCCATGTTTCTTGATGATGATTGAACAATGATATAGCTTTCACAATGAGACTCTGTGAATGTGAAAACCTTGTATTTGATGCTCCTTTCAGCTACTATATCAACAAAAGAGTAGAACATATGGAATAAAAATAAATAATAGGGGGAACAAATGTTAAAATAAATTTAGTTTGAAATGCTATTGATAAATGAAAGCAAGGGGTAAGGGGTATGGTATGTATAATCTTTTTTCTCTATTATCATTTTATTTCTTTTTCTGATGTCTTTTTATTTCTTTTTCTAAATTGATGCAAATGTTCTAAGAAATGATGAATATGCAACTATGTGATAATATTAAGAATTATGGATTGTATATGTAGAATGGAATGATATCTTAATGTTCTTTTGTTAAGTTTTTTAATTAATAAAAAAGTTTATAAAAAAAACTTTAGTATAAATCTACCTATTCTATGTTTTATAAAAAAGTTGCATGCCCTCTACCCTCTACGTGGGAAATGACTTCCTGGCATGTAAACCTCCCTGGCAACATGGGACAGAAATCCTAGAATGAGCTGGGACTCAGCATCAAGGGATTGAGAAAATCTTCCTGACCAAAAGGGGGAAGAGAGAAATGAGACAAAATAAAGAGTCAGTGGCTGAGAGATTTCAAACTGAATCAAAGGTTATCCTGGAGGTTATTCTTACTCATCATATAGTAATCCCCTTTTTAGTTTATGATATATTGGAGTGGCTAAAGGAAAGTACCTGAAATTGTAGAGCTGTGTTCCAGTAACCATATTTCTTGAGATGACTGTGTATAGATTTTACAATGTGACTGTGTGATTGTGAAATCCTTGTGTCTGATGCTCCTTTTATCTAGGATATGGACAGATGAGTATAGAATATGGTTAAAAATAAATAATAGGGGGAACAAAGGTTAAAATAAATTGAGTAGATTGAAATACTAGTGGTCAATGAGAGGGAGGGGTAAGGGGTAGGATATGTATGAGCTTCTTCTGTTTTCTTTTTTATTTCTTTTCCTGGGGTGATACAAATGTTCAAAAAAATGATCATAGTGATGAATACACAACTATGTATTGATGATGATGTGAGCCATTGATTGTACACCGTGTATAGAATGTTTATATGTCAAGAATATTTGTATGTTTTTTGAGGTTTACACTAAAAATATTAAAGGAGGAGAAGGAGGAGAAGGAGGAGGAGGAGGAGGAGGAGGAGGAGGAGAAGAAGAAGAAGAAGAAGAAGAAGAAGAAGAAGAAGAAGAAGAAGAAGAAGAAGAAGAAGAAGAAGAAGAAGAAGAAGAAGAAGTAAAGCAATAAACCTGAAGTGAAAAGAAACCTTTCTTTCTATGGTCAAAGTTGAAATCTTTATAAAATAAGCAGAAACCAAACTGTACATGTATTTCCCAAATGTGATGGATAAGAACAACCTAGGTACTGGTTAAAAATAGATTACTGACTTAGAAATACATAGAAACTAGAGATTGGTGAACCACTAGCTAATGAGGTTTAACTCCATGTAAGGGAATAGATAAGAGCGGAGGTGATTCTCTAGTGGGTCTAGAAGTAATATTATCATATTGAAGATGAACAAGATTGAAAGGGATTGTATAAGCCTACAGGTCACACTGATTCATACTAGAAATATGAATTAGTTCTTATAGGAATTACTTCAAAGATATGATTCTTGTATAAAGAGTGTTTAAGTCCAGGGCACAGGGGGAAAACTGCTATTGCATGCTATGGGCCATGTTCAAAAGGAAACCATCAGCACTACCACAGCAACAGCAGAGGTGAATAATGGGGTGAGGGACAAGAGTAAAGAAGAGGTTTAGATTTCCTATTTGGCGAGGGTGTGTTTATTGGTTTTCCTTCTCTTGGGAACAATGAAATTATCTAAAATTGAGAATGTTGATGGACTGTGGACTTTGGGCCCTCTTCATGATGCCCAGTGATCCCAGGTGGCTGAAGAATACACTGACTGAGAAGTAGATTGGTGAACAATGGTGCATACTTATGAACAAAGGTTGTGCTGCTCCAAAAAGGAACAAAGTCATGAGGCATGCAATGATGTGAACGAACATGTGGGACACTTGGTGAGACAAAATAAGCCAGAAACAAACAACAATGGTATGGTCACCTTTAGAAAATGCTTAAAAGAAAACAGGAGAGAGATTCAGAGAGAGCAGAGCAGAATGACATAGTCACGAGAAGCAGAGTCCACCAGCCAGCAACCTTTGGAGATGAAGAAGGAAAATGCCTCCCGGGGAGCTTCATGAAACAGGAAGCCAGGAGAAGATAGCAGATGATGCCATGTTCGCCATGTACCCTTACAGATGAGAGAGGAACCCTGACCATGTTCACCATATGCCTTTCCAGATGAAAGATGAGAGAGAAACTCTGACTGGGTTCGCCATGTGCCCTTCCACTTGAGAAAGAAGGCTTGAACTTCATCAGCCTTCTTGAACCCAGGTACCTTTCCCTTGATACCTTTGATTGGACATTTCTATAGACTTGCTTTAATTGGGAAATTTTCTCAGCCTTAGAACTGTAAATTAGCAACCTATTAAATTCCCCTATTTAGAAGCCATTCCATTTCTGGTATATTGCATTCCAGCAGCTAGCAAACTAGAACAGAGTCCAAAGGGTGGAATGTGCCAGTCTGAATCTGTGGTGGACCCCAGAAAAGCCATGTCCTATAATCCTCATTCAGTATTGCTGGGTGGCCAAGAGAGCCTCTTTTGTTGCTCAGATGTGGCCTCTCTCTCCAGCCAACATGACGAGCAGTCTCACCACCCTCCCCCTCTCTGCGTGGGACATGACTCCCAGGGGTGTGGACCTCCCTGGCAACGTGGGACAGAGATCTTGGAATAAGCTGAGACTCAGCATCAAGGGACTGAGAAAAACCCTAGAATGAGCTGAGAATTAACATCAAGGGATTGAGAGAATCTTCTCGACCAAAGGGGGAAGAGTGAAATGAGACTAAGTGTCAATGGCTGAGAGATTCCAAACAGAGTCGAAAGGTTATCCTGGAGGGTATTCTTACGCATTAAGTAGATATCACCTTGTTGTTCAAGATGTACTGGAGAGGCTGGAGGGAGCTGCCTGAAAATGTAGAGCTGTGTTCCAGTAGCCATGTTTCTTGACGATGGTTGAACAATGATATAGCTTTCACAATGAGACTGTGAATGTGAAAACCTTGTGTCTGATGCTCCTTTTATCTACTATATCAACAGAAGAGTAGAACATATGAAATAAAATTAAATAATAATGGGAACAAATGTTAAAATAAATTTAGTTTGAAATGCTAGTGGTAAATGAAAGCGAGGGGTAAGGGGTATTGTAT
>PVIY010053829.1:0-14509 GCA_004026745.1 Myrmecophaga tridactyla | reverse complement strand
AGAAAAAAAGATTATACATACCATACCCCTTACCCCTTGCTTTCATTTATCACTAGCATTTCAAACTAAATTTATTTTCTCATTTGTTCCCCCTATTATTTATTTTTATTCCATATGTTCTACTCTTTTGTTGATATAGTAGCTGAAAGGAGCATCAGACACAAGGTTTTCACATTCACCGAGTCTCATTGTGAAAGCTATATCATTGTTCAGTCATCATCAAGAAACATGGCTACTGGAACACAGCTCTACATTTTCAGGCAGTTCCCTCCAGCCTCTCTGAGTAGCCTTGATTCTTGAAGACAACTACATAACTATATAGCTTTTACAGTGTGACAGTGTGATTGTGAAAACCTTGGGGCTGATGTTCCCCTTTTTCAGTGTATGGACAGACAAGTTAAAAATAAGGACAAATAAATAAATAATGGAGAGGGGATAAGGGGTGGAAAAAAAGGTAGCTAGCAATACTATTGGTCAGTGAGAAGGAGGGAGATATTTGGGGTTTTCCTTTTTCTTTTTCTTTCTCTTCTGGAGTGATGCAAATGTTCTAAAAATGATAATCTGGTGATACATACACAACTATGAGATGATATTGTGATTGCATACTTGGGATGGACTTTATGGTACATGAAGATAGCTCAATAAAAATATTTTTTAAGAAATGAGAAAAGAAAGAAAAACAGAACAGAAACAACACTTGATCTTAGCCAAAAGGCTGAGAAGTGAAACTATGTGTAGTTATTACAGGTCAAACTTTCCCCACTCAGGTCCACAAAAACAATGTCTAAAACTACTCTTATCATCTTCCACATCCTCATTTCCTGAGAGACCATGATAATCCTCCCCTAGAAGAGCTCCCCAAAGTTACACTCAAATCCAGGAAACTGTTTTCAAATTGGGCCCTTTTCTCCAGACAGGTAACCGTCTGGTGTCCCAGCTCCCAGCAAGCACTGGTCATTTGCATGTCCTCCTTCTTCTCCTTAAGGGAGATGGTTCCTCTTGCTGCCAGGTAGGGACAGACCTTTGTTGAGAGCAAGCTTATTTGATAACATAGGGTATTCAATGACTTATGGCAGGAAAAAAGATCATTCAGTAATAGCTGGTGGTAATGGCAACATAACATTATGAACACAGCACTGAATTATATAATTGGGTGTGTTTAAAAGGGGACATTGTAGGTTGTATACATGCTACCAGAATAAAATGTTTTTAAAAATAGGACTATACAACACAAACAGTAAACCCTATGGTAAATATTAGACTACAGTTAATAGTATAATTATAAAAACATTCTTTCATGAACTGTAATACATGTGGCACAATATGCAAGGTGTTTTTAATAGAGTGGTATATGGGAACTGTATTTTATGTGTGATTTTTTGGTAAACATACAACCTCCCAAATAAAAAAAAAGATTATTCAAGACTTTATAGGTTATGCATGATTGTTCTGCAAACCACAATTACTCAAAAAATTAAAAAAACGTAAAAAATAAAAAAATTTAGAGATGAAGTAGTATATATTAAGCTCCACTTTGTGCCATCTGCCCAGCTAGAGATACAATGATTTTACAAACTAGATTATGCTCCCCTCCTTTCTGTTTTCACTGACATTTCACCTATTACAGAGTCCTCTATGCCTAAACTACTGTGACAATCCATATAATGCCTTTGCTTCCATCTTATACCTCAATTTCTTATCACTTCCCTACTCAAAAATTTTCTCTGGCTTCTTTCTCACTATCTATGGTTCAAATGTTTAGCTGTGCATTCCATGCCCTCCTCATTTGGCCTTCCCAAGGAAATCTTTTGTGTTATGTTCTATTACTTCCCTTCAGCCCATCTTTCATGAATTATATCATATGCTTACTTTTCTTTCCACCTTGTGCTCAAATTGTTTCTTTTTTTTTTTTAAGGAAACAAACAATACACTTAGAACCACCAAAAAAAAATATCTTAGCTTAACCATAGGCATATTTAAATAAAGTATCCATATACTCATTGTAAAACCTGTGTTTGCACAGTAAGTTTCATAAATCAATTTAAAATGAAGGCAATAAAGAAAAAAATCTAAAAATCCAGATAGCAAAGTTCTTAAATTCTAAATATTAAACACTAACTTAGATACCAGTTGATCAGCTGTCAAAACTGTGAATGTTCTCAAAATATCAAGTAAAAAGTTCTTACAAATTATCTGCATTACTATAGTAATGATCTATGTTACTAAACATTTTCCTGATTTCAGGAAAATACGAAGATACAAACATTTTTACAATTCAAATTGTTTCTTTTTTCTTTATTAATTTTTAAAAAAATTTTTAAAAATATATAGAAAACACAAACATTCTTGACATATAATCATTGCATTCTACATATATAATCAGTAATTCACATCACATAGTTGCACATTCATCATCATGATCATTTCTTAGAACATTTGCATCAATTCAGAAAAAGAAATAAGACAACAGAAAAAATTCATACACACCACACCCCTTACCCCTCCCTTTCATTGATCATCAGCATTTCAATATACTAAATTTATTTGAACATCTGTTCCCCCTATTATTTATTTTTGTATTCTTTTTTATTAATTTTTTAATTTTTAAAAAATATAACAAACACATTCTTAACATATGATCATGTTCTCCATAATCAGTAATTCACAATATCATCACATAGTTGCATATTCATCATCATGATCATTTCTTAGAACATCAAATTGTTTCTTTAACTGTAATCCCTTCTCCCCCCACCTTCTGTTTATCTGCTCTTCAAGTCCCAGACTCCATAAGGCATTTCCCCAATTCCCATCCCCATACACCTTCCCTCGCTCTGTCTGCCTACTGCTACACCTTCTTGATTTTCCAGTTTCCCATTCCATTTTCCACACCGGTATTTTTTTTTTTTACAACTTTGGTTATAAACTAGGCTATTTGTATGCACATCGTAATTCTCCCCACTCATATCAAAAACCTCATGATGGCAGACTCTTTTCTCTCCCCCACCCTTGTATCAGAACAAGCACTTAATATTGAATAAATGAATATATTTCAGTCCATAATAACTTTGCTCAAACTATAGTTCTCTTAATACTTGGCTACAAGGTTACTTGTTTTGTTACCCACGGATATGCATTGGGACACATTGCTCCCAAGCAGGGAAAATTGGGTTTTAGGTTGGAAGTGGGGTGCATGAAAAAATCTACATATGAAAAAAGTTTGTGGCCTTCCAAAGGCCCACTGTACATAAACAGATACACAGTACATCTGTGCTGTTAAATTTTCATGGGTGCAAAGGGGAATTAGTTAAAAAATATATATCTAAAGTGACACTGAAAGAGAGGGACAAAAAAAGAGATTGAGAATTAATGCCCAGGGATTGTTCCATTTGTTTCCTGCGTATTTGCTTCCTCCCCAAGTACCTTGAGAATACTTGAGATAACAGCAAGAAAGCAGAATGGTTAGATGTGTGGGCTTTGGAATCAGACTGCCTGGATTTGCACCCTGGATCTATTTCCAAGCTGGATGATATTGAGCAAATAAGTTACTCTCTCTAGGTCTCAGTTTCCTCATATAACATTTTCTGACTGCCTTCCTCCTAGGGCTGTTGCTTCAATGCATTAAATGAGGTCATAGGAAAGAGCACATCTTCAGTGCTTAATAAGTGTTTTAGAAAACGTGCGTGTACACAGAGACGTTCACCACGAACGACTGATGAACTGATGCTGGTTAGTTGGTTTATGGCTAACCGGAACCACTCAGACACTCAGGCAGGCAGCTCTGTGTCTGCTCTTTACACGTAGCGTCCCTCTATAAAACAGGGTGGTTATTTTATCTACCCCTTGGGATTTGGGAGGATTCAATAGGTGAGTTAATACGGTGTGCTTAAAACGGAGCTCCTTTAATGCGTTAGCCCCACTCCAGACCAAGCCCCTCCTCGCAAAACCGGACCGGCGAGCAAAACGTAGGTGCCCAGTCAGGAAAACCCAGAACCCGTCAGATGACTCAAAGGGGAGGGAGCACTTCACGTCCTGACTTCCTTTCCCGCGATGGCCTCACAAGGGGCCTCCACCCGAGCCCAGGCCGGGGCCCAGTACCTGAGTCGCCCCCGGCGCTGGGACCCTGGGTACCAAGCCCAGAATGAACGCCGGGCGGCTGGTGGGGAGGCGAGACGACGCCGGTAGACAACTCAGTAGATTCGGAGTCCATGGAGGCGGACACTGTACGTGTGTGTGGCGTGAAGGGGTTCTCAGGGCAGGGTGTGTGGGGCAAGTGGCTGGGACCAAGAAGGAGGGTCTGTCCAGGATCTGCGCGAGGCCGGGGGACGCGATGAGCCTGTCACACAGGGAGAAGGGCAGCAGCTCCCACAGCGCCAACCCTGCGCGCGCCTGCGCAATTCACTGGAGCGCACGCGCGCCTTTTTCGCGCCCCAGGTTTAGAGGGCACGCACTCCACGCCCGCCTTCCCGGGCATTCTTTACCCACAACTCCCCGGGTTCGCATGACGTCTCCTTCTGCGCGTGCGCCCTCCTAGTCCCGCCCTCAAATCCCGAGGGGCTTTGCGGGGCGCTACTTAAGTGCCTCATTGTGCGCTTTCGGCCTCATTTTTTTTCACCTTTCTAGGTAAGTTGTCTTGTGGCTCTTCTTCCTTTTTCTGTTTTGTTTTTAATGTGTCCGTGTGGTACTGTGTTGCACCTATTTGGTGGCCTGGTTGACGGGGAAGAGGTGGTATCGGTCGTGGCCTTGAGCCTCAGAGCGGCGGCGGGACTTTTTATAAAGGACAAGATGGCGGTAGTGGGTTGTGCTGGCTGCCCTCCCTGTGATGAGGACCTTTTCACAGACCTGTACTGAGCTCGGTGAGGATAAGTAGTTCTGAGGAGACGGGCCCTGAACAGCCGATGTCCTGCTATGCAGTCACTGGGAAAAAGAACCGATTGCGAATTACCCAGTGCTAATCTTTTCTAATTTTCTCTATTTTGGGGGTCTGCAGGATTCAGGCACACGTCTGAGTTGAAAAGAACCCCCCGTTGGTTGAAGTAAGTGGTTGTAGCCATTCTTTGATCTTCCATTGCTGATATATTTAAGCGTTATTTATTGTGTGTGCTAC
This sequence comes from Myrmecophaga tridactyla, assembly GCA_004026745.1. Taxonomy (NCBI): domain Eukaryota; kingdom Metazoa; phylum Chordata; class Mammalia; order Pilosa; family Myrmecophagidae; genus Myrmecophaga; species Myrmecophaga tridactyla. The sequence goes on along the minus strand of PVIY010053829.1, from coordinate 9,402 downwards.
AGGGATGATAGTAAGAACTGAACTCTCTCTTTCTGATGGACTAGTGGAGAAAACTTATAAAGTTCTGAGTAGCACTATCCTCAGCATATGTAATTTTTTTGGGGGGCGGATTTTGTACCCCTGACGTGCTACGGCACTTACACGAGTCAGTTGACATCCTCAGGGTGTAAAACGCAGTGAAGGGGGCTTTTCATTTTCAGATGTTCATCTCAAAAGAGCTTACTAGTAGGATGGAACAAGACCCAGCTTTCTGCAAGGAGCCGGTGATTGGAGGCCCTGGAAGAGCACGTGGTGCTACACCTAGACACCCTTTGATGGTTTACAAATTCAGCATTACAATGATGCCCCAGGTGGGTATCTAATAGTTTGTACCATTACTGGAAAGGGGGCACGCAATTTAAGTGGAACTTGTTCGTTCAAATTGAACTGACCACTGTCCATGATGAACAAAACAAATGACAAGCATATGTCTGAATTAACATGTGATGTCATCCTGCTACTGAGAAGTGGGCTGGGGTACTGATGAGCTTTTGAATGGCTAGACTTTGGTATAAATAACATTTCCCTTTTCTGTCTCCAGTGTTTGGTCACCAGCCCTGAGGAGTTCAGCTTTCCGTGGGGCAAATGCAGGTAATTGCCCAAATGGGGGCTTTGGGACGTGTCATCTCCCAGGGGTGCCCCAGAACCAGGAGAGCGAGTGGTTAGCTGAGTATGGTTGTGTCTTTGCTTTTTCCAGCTTGTTCCTCTTGGAATGATTTTTTTGGGTGGGTGGAGTGGAGGGAGAGCAACCCAGCAGTTGCCCAGTCTTTGTGAGGGTGTGCTCTTTTCACATATATTCTTTCACTGTCAGATGATTTGAAATGATAATGCTGATGCTCTATGAGGTATGACAGCTAATAGCATGTTAGAGTTCTGATGACAGTTGCTGTTAAAAAGAAATTTTGTTCTGTTCCTAAATTGTAGAATAACATTTTGTTCTTCTTTCCCAGGTTATCCTGATGATGTCATATTCATCTATCTTTTGTAAGTTCCTTCCAATACTATGATAAATGAGAACATAGAAGATTGGGTTAATATATTACAGATACATTATTCCTCATGGCCTTTTTTTTTTTTGGTATACTGTATGGTGGGGGGGTCACATTCCGTTCTTTTACCTTGTGGCTATCCTATTATTTCAGCACCATTGTTGAATTTTTTGGCGGCGCGTGGGGGTATTTCACGGGCTGGGAATAGAACCCAGGTCTCCTGCATGGTAGGCAGGAGTTAATACTACTGAACTACCCTTGCACTTCCCCATCATGACATTTTTTTGAGTCACAGAACCCTTCTTGAATCCAAAGGTTTTGGTTCCTCTAACCAGTAGTGATATTTATGTGACCTTTTATTTCCTCCTAGATACCCACTGATGGGCTCAGGATCCAACTCCTAGAAGGACCTCAAAGTGGTAAGTAGTTGTAAACTTGCCTAGACATTGTTTGTCAAAGTCCAGTGCCAATGAGGAGCAAACTTCCTGTCTTAACCCCTGTTCTAGCCCCAGAGCCAGTAATGGTGAACCCACTGGGGCTAACTGGGAGAGAGGATGAGGACTTGTTCCATAAGGAACTGTCTGAGGTGTATATGGGCAGCTGTATACTAAGCATTTGCTTATTTCCATATCCATTAACCCTATAGCTAGTACAGCTTATGTTTTAGCATATTTAACTAAATTATTTTTCTAATTCAGAAGCGGCTTGTTTCCGAATAACAAGGCTCCAGCATTAAGAGGTTAGTTGGTTTTTATCTTGGTATCATTTATGCCAGCAAGTAGGCAGTTTCTATGATGAATCAAACTAGCTCACTATGACTTGTACAATGAAAACATATGAACACCTGAGAAACTGGAGAAGACTGGTGGGATGACATGTGTAAAGAACATTTTAACCACAGCTTTGTCCTTCATACAGGTGCCGTTACCAGTAAGCTGCTTGTTGACTGAAAGGTGAGCAGCTTCAACATGTTTTTGTTGCATGCAGCATATTCAGTGGCGAAAGAGGCCTCTGTATGATGACTTACATGGAATCTCGTTCGGCTGATGTTTGCTGTTGAGACTTGGAAATCTGATTTTGTAGGAGCAAAGGTTTAAATGGAAACAGCTTTAATCTAAGGTGGAAATACTATTTGACTGCTTTGTTTATTTATTGCAGTGTCCAGCACCTTCCCTGGAGCCCAAGCAGTGATTTGAGGTAAATAAATGCCTTTGCATTGCTAGCTACTCTGCTCGCAGAGGGTGGAGGTGTGTCTGTGTGGCACTTGGATCTGGGTAACTGGTCAAAGACTATTACTGGCTTACTTCAAAGACTTAGGTCATTCTTGAGCAATAGTGTCTGCTCACCAGTGATGAGCTGGATACCGCCCCAGTCTGATAACCGTGACTGAAAGGTATTTCTGAGCTGTGAGCTTAAGTTATAAATTTACAAGGAAAGTTTGTAGACAAGCTGGTAGTTCTATAAATGATACTGAAATGTATGTAGTTATACAGATGTGCCTTTCCAAGCAGTATTACCTCATGGAATGATTGAGACTTAATTCCCAATCTCACATTCTTGCAGGGAAACTTGACGTGTTTTTCTGCTCAATTCCAGTCCACAGTTAGAGGTGAGTAAGTCTAGATATAAAGTGGGTTAAGTAAAACTCTAGATCCCAATGAAGAAACATTCACATGTCTTACCTTCTGTCCTAGTCCCAGAGCCTGTAAAGGTGAACCCACTGGGACTGGCTGGGGGAAAAGAGGAGAGTTTGTTCCAGAAGGAACTGTCTGAGGGATCTTGAAAATTTCACACATGGGAAAGGGAGGACCAATCACTTGTACAAAAACCAGTTGTAAACTTTTTCCAAGTCTGATGAGAGAACAAGTTATATTTAAATAGTGTCTGTTCAAATATTGGTATTAAATATTTTTAATAGACGAACCATGATAAAAGTATTTGAAAGTGGGTCTTATAACGCTAACCATATATAAACTCTTTATGAGTTCATATATGTACCATAAAATAAGAATTTTTCTTTTGTTCCACAGGAACTCAAATCTTCAAAAGAAGTTTCAAGGGATTCCTTACCAACCTGGGTGTTCAAATTAGAATGCAGTTAAGCCTTTCTACTGTCTCCAAATAAAGTTGCCCTTTTTTCCCCTTCATTGTTATGTGTTCTTGTGGGTCTGGCTGGGTTGAAGTAAATAAACAATAGTTCTGCTGTTATGTCCTCTGCCTGATAGGGTATTGGTAGTTCTGCAATTTCTACCTACTTTTTATAGTTTGATGCATAAAATTTTTCTATGTATTTTGTAGCCAGAACCAGTTTCTGTTTGGGATGGTGGAAAGGTTTTGATATTGGGTGTTAGAGGTGGCAGCACAGCACTGTGAACATTATTAGTAGCACTGTCTTAAGAAAGGGGAAATTTTAGGTTGTATATATTGTGTGGAATTGTACAGTACATAGTGAACTCTAAGGTGTGTAGTTCAATTCTAAGAATCTACCACACCAATGCGAGGTGTATAAATAATCAGTGGTCTTGTGAGATTGCTATTGGCAACCAGCGTTGAAAGGCCAGGGGTGCTGCTGAGCATCCTACAATGTACAGGACAGCCCTTGCTGTGACTTAAACCAGCCCAAAGTTTTAATTGTACTTTGAGAAAGTACTTTGAGAAAGATGTACTTTGAGAAAATTGTACTTTGAGAAAGATGTGAGATGTGCTGTTAAAGAATAAGGAGCTGCTGCAGTAAGGAAGGATTGGCAGGGAGGGCATCTTGAGGTGGCATTTGAGCTGGGTCCTGAAAGAAGGTGGGGAGATCTGGAGACAGTAAGTCCGGTCTGAAACAGCAAGTGGGGAGATTCAGAACATTTTGGTGGTAGAGCCAATAGGATTGGCTGATGGAGAACTGTTGGGGGTAAAGGGAAGAGTAAAGAGCCAGGAGGACTCCCTTGGGTTTATTTTGAGATATCTCCCAAACATCCAAGGAGCATCAGGTAGGCAGCATAATAGGGTTTGTGGGTCGCGTCCAGAACCAGGTTGTCAGGATTTGCTGTTGGCCACTTGTACTGTGATTTTGGAGAATAACCTGATCTGCTCTGCCTTAGTGTATTCAAAAGAAAGTAGTACCTCATCTCAAGATTGGATCCTGGCATTTACAGTTAGGCTGGAGACAAATAGTCACTAGAGGATGGGTAGGAGGAGAAGCTGAGTGTAGTAGAAAGTGAATTTCTAGGCCTTGTAGCTAACAAATTTGTGAAGAGAATGGTTTAGCAGTCAGTAGCAGAGCTGTGCCTTTTTCCCAGGACCTGACCACTTGGAATGCAGAGTGGCCACCAAAAAATAGGGACCTATATTAAGATTCTCTAGAGAAATAGAACAGGAAATATTTGTAAATACAAAATTTAGGAAAGTGTCTCATGTAACGGGAAAATAGAGTCGAGACTCTAGGGCAGGCTGTGAGGCTGGTGGAGGGTCTGACTGAACTCCACAGGAGAGGCTCGCCAGCCAAAGCAGGAAGAGACTGTCTCTTCTGAATCCTCCTTAAAAGGCTTCTAGTGATTCTAATCACTATGCTTAATTTATTAAGCATCACTCATTAAAGAAGACACTCCCCTTGGTTGATTACAAATGGAATCAGCTGTGGATGTAGCCGATGTGATCATGATTTAATTCTATGAAATGTCCTCATCGCAACAGACAGGCCAGCACTTGTCCGACCAGACAAAACGGGTACCACCACTTAGCCAAGTTAACATATGAACCTGGCCATGACGGCCTAAGGCAGCCATTTTGGTTTTTCACTGTTTCGGCAGCATCTCCTCCATTCCTCCCCTGGTTTATACAGGATACAGTTAGAAACCAGTCGGGCTAAGCCCTGAAGCTAGCACTACAGGATCCACAGGGGCCTCCAGAACCTCCAGACCCTGTTCCTCCAAGTCCCAGTACCTCTTTTGAGGTTTGAAGGCCCCTCTCTAGACGTGAGAATGCCTTCAGGGAACTGTTGTACCTGGAGAGCCTTGGTTGTCAACAAGTAGTGAAAGGTTTTCCTGGGGCTATACCCCTAAACCGTGCAAATTCATGCAAGGCAAATAGGCATTTATGGATGCTTTCATCAGTCTCTGAAGGCTTGAGGGATGTGGTAAAACTGAGAAACCCTTTCTAGTTGACCGGCTCCATATTGTATTGGTTTTCAAATTGAGTGCCCCTCTCAAAAAAAAAATTATTTTCCCGGAATAGAAATTCAATAGAAAGTCTAAAATTGAATCAATTTAGAAATCTGTAGGAAAGTACCATTTTAAAATAAAAAAAGTTAAAAGGAAAGTACAGTTCATTTCCTACACCATGCAGCAAAAGTGCAAAGCCAAATGGTGGTGGAGGTACACAGATACAGGGGACCACTATTACTAATTTCTTTTTCCAAGTTAAAGTCCTTACTACAGTAGGCATGGATATAACACAATCCTAAAGCCAGTAGAGAAGTCACCGGAATTTGCGATATGCATCTTGTTTTACAAAAATACTTCATGTGCTCATATGGATAACAAAAATGGCACTTCCTTGCTACTTTCCAGGAGTAACTACCCTCCAAAGGTAGCCTGTCAGAGCTGGTAAGTGCATGGAGAGCACTGGAAGGCTAAGCACCTCCAGTGCACATTCAGATCTTCCCTTCTCCGTTACTCCTAGCCCTTGTCCCCTACCCATCTCCCAACTGCTGACTACCACAGGCTTTGGTTTGCAGGATATTTGACAGCCGACTGGGTCTGTTTCCATGTAGGATCCAGCCTAGTTAAGTCTCAGGTTGCTGGCCCAAGTGGTTCTGCTTTTGAGAATTATTTCAGTGAGCCCTTAGCTGTATGAGCTGACAGTCATGTTGGTTACTGGAGGGTGACACTTGTCCCTTTTTTCTTCTGTCAAAAATGCCAGAGAGCCCCAGCATGTTGGGTTACCTTCAAAAGCAAAAGTCCTTAAAAGAAGGGAGCAGAGCTGAGAAAGAGGGCAAGAAATGCTGACAAAAAATAGTAAATGTCCACAACACCTCAAAAAAAAAAAAAAAAAAAAGGGGTGTGTGTCATGGTCAGGTTCATGTGTCAACTTGGCCAGGTTCTGGTACCTGTTTGTCTGGTTGGGCAAGTGCTCCCTGTCTTTTGCTGTGAGGACATTCCATAGAGTTAAATCATGATCACATCAGCTACATCTACAGCTGATTCCATTTGTAATCAGCCAAGGGGAGTGTCTTCTTTAATGAGTGATGCTTAATCTAATCACTGGAAACCTTTTAAAGAGGATTCAGAAGAGACAGGTTCTCTTCCTGCTTTGGCCGGTGAGCCTCTCCTGTGGAGTTCATCTAGACCCTCCATCAGAATCATCAGCTCCACAGCCTGCCCTGCAGATTTTGGACTCTACGTTCCCACATGTTCTAGTTTGCTAGCTGCCTGAATGCAATATACGAGAAATGGAATGGCTTTTAAAAAGGGGAATTGAATGAGTTGCTAGTTAACAGTTTTAAGGCTGAGAAAATGTCCCAATTAAAACAAGTCTATAGAAATGTCCAAGCAAGGGTATCCAGGGAAAGATACTTTGGTTCAAGAAGGCCGATGAAGTTCAGGGTTTCTGTCTCATCCGAGAAGGCACATGGTGAACACAGTCACGGTTTCTCCCTTAGCTGGAAGAGCACATGGCGAGCACAGGGTCATCTGCTAGCTTTCTTTCCTGGCTTCCTGTTTCATGAAGTTCCCTGGGAGGCGTCTTCCTTCTCCATGTCCAAAGTGCTGGCTGATGGACTCTCTGCTTCATGGTGCTGCAGCATTCTCTGCTCTCTCTGAATCTCCTTCATTCTCCAAAATGTTTCCTCTTTTATAGGACTCCAGAAATTTATTAAGACCCATCCAAATGGATGGAGACATGTCATCACCTAATCCAGCTTAACAACCACTCGATCAAATCACATCTCCAGAGAGATGATCTGATTACAGATTTAAACATACAGTATTGAATAGGGATTATTCTGCCTTTATAAAATGGGATTTTGATTAAAACATGGCTTTTCTAGGGGACATACATCCTTTCAAACCAGCACATCACAGTTACATGAGACATTTTTATAAATTTTATATTTACAAATATTTCCTGTTGATTCTGTTTCTCTAGAGAACTGTAACTAATAGAGGGGACTATTGCTGAAAATTGATCTTGAGGCCTTCATTTTAAAGGTCACTCCGCTCCCCTGCCCACTTCATCCTGAAAGGTCAGTGGGTATAGATCCAGGAACTATTAACTTTTTCTTCATAAACCATCTCCTTCCTCCTTTTCTTCCTTCTGTCCTATTGTAAGTTTACAGAAAAATCATGCAGAAGATACAGAGTCCCCATATTAATCCTTCACACAGAATTTCCCCTATTAGTAACATTTTGCATTAGTGCGGTACATTTGTAACCATCGATGAACCAATGTTACATGGTTTATAGGGTTCATTGTGTTGCACAGTTCTATTCTGGTTACATACAACCTAAAATCTCCCATTTTAAAAACTTTCAAATATGCAAACCAGTTCTGTCAATTACTTTCACAATGTCATACTACCATCACTCTCATCCATTACCAAAAACTTTTCCATCACCCAAAATAGAAACTGCACAATTTAAGCATTAACTTCCCCATTCCCTACCCCACCCCAGGCCCTGCTAACCTATATTCTAGTTTCTGATTCTATGAATTTGTGTGTTCTGGATATTTCATACTAGTGAGATCATACAGTATTTGTCCTTTTGTGTCTGGCTTGTTTCAATCAACCTGATGTCTTCAAGGTTCATCCATATTGTAGCATGAATCCGAACTCCATTGCTTTTTACAGCTAATAATCCATTGCATGACTGTACCACATTTTGTTTATCATTAATCTGTTGATGGATGGATGCTTGGGTTGCTTCCACCTTTTGGCTATTATGAATAATGCTACACTGAACATCAGTGTGCAAATACCTGTTTGAGTCTCTGCTTTTAATTATTTTGGGTATAGACTTAGAAGTGGGATTGCCAGGTCATATGGTAATTCTATACTTAGCTTTCCGAGGAACCAAAGAACTGTTTTCCACTGGGGCTCACCATTTTACATTCCCACAAACAACGCATGAGGGTTCCTATTTCTCTGCACCCTCAGCAGCACTTACTATTTTTCATTTAAAAAGCCATTCTCGATTAAAAAATCAAAAAGGAAAAAAAGAAAATTAAAAAATAAAAGAACAACCAAAAAAAGCCATCCTCATGGGCGTGATGTATTACAAGCCTTTTAACATTACTTAAAAATTTGATATATTAGTTTCATGGAAAAAAATTACACAAAAATGTTTTAAAATATATTCACATGGACCCAGAGTGATTTGAATAGTGAATAAAAAAGTATTTGCAAAGTCTCCTTCGGGGAATGGTGAGACTGAGGGAAAATTCAACTTCCCCAAGTTGAATCTTGATATCCTCACAAGCAGTGGGACAACCAAAGCTATAGGCTGAGCCCCCAGTCTTGGGGTTTGTTCATATGAAACTTAACCCCACAAAGGATAGGTTAAGCCTACTTAAAATTAGGCCTAAGAGTCACCCCCAAGAGAGCCTCTTTTGTTGCTCAGATGTGGCCTCTCTCTTCAGCCAACACAACAAGCAAACTTACTGACCTCCCCCTGTCTACGTGGGACATGACTCCCAGGGGTGTGGACCTTCCTGGCAGTGTGGGACAGAAACCCTAGAATGAGCTGAGACTTAGCATCAAGGGATTGAGAAAACCTTCTTGACCAAAAGGGGGAAGACGAAATGAGACAAAATAATGTGTCCATGGCTGAGAGATTCCAAACAGAGTTGAGAGGTCATCCTGGAGATTATTCTTAGGCATTAAGTAGATATCACCTTGTTAGTCAAGATGTAATGGAGAGGCTGGAGGGAACTGCCTGAAAATGTGGAGCTGTGTTCCAGTAGCCATGTTTCTTTTATTTATTTATTTATTTATTTATTTATTTTTTAAAACTTTTTATTAATTAAAAAATTAACAAGAGAACATTAATATATCATTCCATTCTAGATGTACAATCAGTAATTCTTAATATTATCATATAGTTGCATATTCATCATTTTTTAGAACATTTGCATCGATTTAGAGAAAGAAATAAAAAGACATCAGAAAAAGAAATAAAACAATAATAGAGAAAAAAAAGATTATACATACCCTACCCCTTACCCCTTGCTTTCATTTATCACTAGCATTTCAAACTAAATTTATTTTTTCATTTGTTCCCCCTATTATTTATTTTTATTCCATATGTTCTACTCTTTTGTTGATATAGTAGCTGAAAGGAGCATCAGACACAAGGTTTCCACATTCGCAGAGTCTCATTGTGATAGCTAT